>NW_021025898.1:902961-952713 GCF_004153795.1 Camellia sinensis
GGTGCACCTGGAATGCAGTCTCGGATCTTGCCAAAGCTGGAACACCCTAAGATGCTCAGGATCATTCTCAGTACTTTTGCTTTGCAGTCTGGAACCTACATAGCTTCAGATAGGTCCTTGTTCTCCTGTTCACACTTATCGGGGGTGGACCCTGCAGTTTTTTTATAAATTTCATACATTCTCAATTATATTGACAAAACCAATCCAAACTAGTCAAATTACAAATAAAACAAAATATTGGGATATCAAAATCGTTAGAGCGAGTTTTTTTTTGGGAGGGTCGGGGTCAATATGTAAAGTTTTCAGAATGGTTAATTTATGTGTAGAATGTGAAAGAAGGAGAGAAGAGAGATAAGAGAGAAAAAGTGATTGATTGATATATATATATATATATATATATGATATAAGAGAAGGAGAGATGAGATAGTAAAAATGATTGAAAATAGTTTTGAGAAAATTATGAACCAAATAAATTTTAGATTTTGAGCCTCTCAAAAATTGTTTTCAAAACTAATTTTATTTTATTTTATTTTTTGAAATTTAGTGGTGTCAACTAACACCACTGTGATGAACATAGCTACTCCCCTACCACAATTACTATGCATTTAATGCACTATTTTTTTTCATAGATTTTATTTGGAGTTACGCTTGGTAATCTAAATGAATTATTAAATATTCTATCAAATTTCTTACATGTATGTAAGATCCACCTACATGTAATTTGTGTAGATTCTACACTCATATAAAAGATTTGATAAAATATTTAGTAATTTATTTGGATCCATAACATTTTTTTTATATTTGATACACGCTATTAAGATTTCTTATAACTTTTTGTAATATTTATTTTTTATTACAAGACATTTAGAAAAGCACAGCCAATAGCCTTGTATCTTGTAGTTTAGCCTACCCTCATGAGTCCTCCACTTCCCCAGTAGACTCCCCATGAGTTAATTAACGTTTTTATATCTTATAACTGTAATATTTCCTTCCTTCACACCAATCAACCATCCATGAGTTAAGAATTATTCTTTTTATATCTTATAACCGCTATTGAATGTTGTAATATTTCGATTTTTTATCGCATAACGTTTTGTGCGGCTATTTTAGCCAAAAAATCTAGAGTTTTTTTTTCCTAAACAAGACAACTTCGACTATTAAGAAATTAATGGAATTTGAAGATCCAAAAAAATCTTAGTTAGGACTTAATAAAGTATAAGTTCATAAATTAAAACTTATGTGTAAATATCCCTATATTTTATAATTTTGATATAAAAATATAGTTTCATAATTTTTTAAGTTCAATAATTAATTAGTTTTATTTTTATCAATAATCGTTTGGGAAGTTGGGTTGGGGTTGGTTGGGGATAAAATAGTTACAAAAAGACAACGGTGGTGCTACATGCACCAATTAATATACTAATTAGTGTATCAATTGATGATGTGACATAATTTAATAGGTTTTTGGTATTTGTAATTTGTACACTAGTTAGTACACTAATTTGTGCATATAGTATTATTCAAAAGTCAAAATAGGCCTTTTAGCCCCAAGCTAAAAATTGTTACATTCAAACCATAATCATTTTTTTTTTTCCTCTTACAAAAGTAAAAAAAGCCAAAAAAACACTTTCCAAACGTGATTTTTTAACACCAGGTTAATAGTCAAAAAGTTAAAAAACTAAAAAATCAACCTATATCCCAAACGAAGCTTTAATTACTTGCTAGTTATATAATGAAATATTTGCTATTGTCATCTACTTTTATATTTAAATTTATTTATTTTTTACATTTTCACACCATCTATGCTAATTTTGATCCATTAACCTTACTAAAATAAAAATTAGTATACTTATGTCAAAATTATAAAAATTGTTATATTTTCACCCAACCTTATGAAAGGTCAGTGTAATTTACGATTATTATTTTTTTTTTCTTCACTTCTAAATACAAGGATAGAATCACCTACACATTTAATGTGAACCTCATTATGTCATGTTTAAATTGAAAAATATTATCTTTTTTGTTTAGTATGAGAAAAATAGAATAAAATATAAAATTATATCATATATAGCATTACTCTTATTATTTATTAAATCACTTAGAATGAACCTATTTTGTTTTTAAATTGGTCCAATGTTTGTCTCAAATTTTTTAAAGTAATAATCCACTTATCTGGTTAACTTTATAACTTTTGTGTTTTTTAAACAAAACTTAAAGTTAGTTTAGCAAAAAAAAAAATTTACTTGACAATTTTGAAAAGATGTATTATTTCACTTTGTTTGGTTTAGTTTTTAAAATATAAATTAGTTTGACAAAAATAAATATTAAAAAATAGAAATTTATGTAAAATTTAAAAATGTGAATCAAATTCATTCTACTAATTGTATCTTAAGACACACTAATTTTGAATTTACATCATCAAATCTATTTGTACACACTAATGTACAAAAGCCATTATTGGGGTCTACACACTACAACACTTATATTAATTGGAATAATGATATATGTATCACTTAATATACTAACTAGTATACTAACAAATGATATGTCATAATTTTAGAAATTTTGAATATTTGTAATTTGTAATTTTTATAATAGGTGAGGTCAGTAATAATGACATAACACTAGTTGATATACTAGTGTGTATATTAATTGGTACATGTAATATCACCATATTAATTGAGAATTAAGTGTCACCATACAAAGTATGTACACCAAAAACAGTAATAATAAGAAATAAAAAGAATTAAAAATGCAAAAAAGAGGCTAAATATTATTCTCTTATATCAGATAATTAGATCAAATCAGTGGCACAACTACTTTAGTTATAATAACTCTAGTGTGTGTGCATTCTTTAACCTTTTTTTATTTATTTATTTTCTTTCTTTTAATTCCACTAAGGTAGGCCTACGCCTTTGTCTTTGTCCTCCAATCTGCACTTGACACGTGGTTTCACATTTCGCTTCATCCTCTACCCAATCATCTCTCACAAGTGATTGTTGATAACATCTGAACGCCACAAATAACATGAACACTGCATGGGATGTAAATCAATAATGCATGTTAGAAAAACCCAAAAATATTATCAACAATTTATGTATGTGTTATTTATTTTACAAAATTTATTTGCACTTTTTTAGTTTAAATTTTGAAATTTCATGTTTAAGTACTTGTAATTTAAAAAGTTAAGATATATATATATATATATATTTTTAATTTTAGTTTATTTATTTTTTCAGCTTAAAAAATATGCTCAAAAGCTATATTTTCTAAATTAAGTTTGAAATGTTTTTTTATTTTGTGATATTTTTGAAATGTTTCAAAAAGCTATATTTCACATCACTCTCTCTATTTTTCTGTATATCTTTTCTTAAGAAGTCAAAAAATCAACTAAAATAGTCAATTTCTAAATGCAATTATATGACTCAAATGGATAAACAATACGTAACAAAAAAAAGTTTGATATGTTCAATCTTTGCACGAATCAAGGCATTCAGCTAAACACTGTATAATAACCATACGATTATCAAAATTTAACTAAATCTAATATTATGTTTATGTGTTTTTAAGATTTGTCGACTTCACGAAACTACTTATGTTGAGAGAACTTGGGATGAAAAATATATATACTATACATTATTTTTTATAGAAAACCTAAGAGTATGCATTATTATATGTACTCACTATTATTCATGCGTATATATAGGTACGAATGAAATGACAAAAGTGTCCTTACCTACCCATATGCGAGCTACGACCGATGACAGGTTCCATACAAGGGCAAAGATGCCAAAAGCCACAGCCTTCTTGTGTGGGCATGATTCCCAAGCATCTCTCAATTGTCCAATTCAAAATTTACCTATAATAACAAATAAATAAATGAATAAAGAAGACCGCTTTCATATAAAATATGTTTTCATGTAAATTACAAAGAAATCAAATTTTCCACATAAATTTTGTTGTTCAGGTCAGTAAGAAACTTATGAGATCCATATGTGTAGATTTTGCGTTATGAAAATCTTAACCAAAAAAAATTAAACTTTCCTGTAACTTTTGTTTTCTTGGTAAATGGACTGTTAAATTTAAATTTTTCTTGTAAAATTCTAATGTCAAATGAACATAATATATACAAGAAAATAAATTTCTTTTTCCTTTACATATAAAATTCATCACACTTGAACCGAGTTCAAAAGATTGATTTTAGTGAATAAGAAATTTTTTTTTTTAATATACATATAAAAAAAAACTCATCCATATGTATTTGCTTAGAGGCCCATTATTAGATCTATATTCTTAGGGTATGTTTGATTAGCACAATTAATAATGAAAAGATTAACAACCCATGATATTAGTGTAAGATTAATTATTCATCTAAATTAGTGAGATATATAATTACCTCTTGTTCACATTTATTTTACGATAAATATGGAAATATATAATCTCAATTATATGTATGTATTGCGTAATTAGTTGGGAATTAAAAAATACGTCAAATTTGTTTGATAGAATGACTATTAGAATATAATCTAAATAATAAAAAGTTACAACCAAACAATATAATGTAAGTCTCACAAAAGCCAAAAGTCAATTTTTAATTTATTTTGGATCATATCATCTTTTTTATTTTTTACACATTTTTAAAAAAAAATTAAAAGAATTAACTTTTAACCAATTTCTCAAAACAACCATTAGATATCACACTGACTCACACTGACAGGGGTAGAGCATAGAATGCTTTGTGATAAATTCAATGGTGTGGTTTATACAAATGTTTACTTATAAATTAAAACTTGATAATTTAAAAGTTGAAATTAAAAAAAATTAAAAATTAATTTTTAAAATTTATTTAAGTTATTTTTTATTAATAAATTATAAGCAAAAACGTAGAAGTTAAAAAAAAAATCGAAATTAGTCTTTTTTTAAACTTATTTAAGTTATTTCTTATTAATAAATTATAAGCAAAAACTATACTAAACAATCTAGCATAGACTCTCAGAATAAATAAAAAAAAATTATAAGCCGCTCAGATAAATTGCACCAAACACTACCATACTCTAATGTTGCACTATCATACACATACTTGTTGACAAATGTTAAAAATTTATAATTTATAATTTTAAATCCGTCCACAATGATTTAAGAAAGAGTTAAAATTTTATGATTGACAAATCAAAAATTAACATTTATCATTTAAAATTATTGTACATCAAATTATATGAATTTTTATTTAGAGATTTTATACATTCTTCACTTAAAAAATACTAAAAAAGAAGGTAATAAATAAATAAAGAGCAAATTATAATAAACTTAAACTATGACCAATTTGCTTTTTGTTCCTCTAAACTTCAAAACTCAACAGTTAAACCACCTTAAAATATTATCTTGTTACAATTAATCATTTTTATTAGAATTTTGTTAGGGATTTACACAAAGTCAAATCATATATAAAGCACATCACACATTTATTTAATTTTTAGGGCAATAATGTATTTATCTAGTGATTCTGTTTGCACTTTACCACTAAGATAAAAAAGACAAAATACAAATGAAATTATTAGATAAGAGTATCATTGCTTTTAAAAAATCAATAACGGATATTATTATTCTAAAAAATAATAAGTGTATCATGTATTTCACACATGAATTGATTTCGTTAAAATTCCAAGACAAAATCCTAACAAAATGTATTGAGTGTAAAATGATGAAAATTCAAAGTAGTTAACTGTTACATTTTGAAGTTCAAAGGGACAAATGACAAATTAATTATATAGTTTAAGAAGGTTTATGGTAATTTACCAATAATAATAAAAAAAAAAAATTATGCACTAGTCGTGGGACAAATTCAAATAGTGTCATAATTTGTTATTAATTGATTAAAATTATGGGATCTAATATTCTTTCCTAACCGCTTCGCTTCCTCCGTTTGGAAAGCAAGTTTTGCACAAAAATAACCAAAACTTTCAATCACATTTTTGATTTTTTATACGTATTTAATAAAATGTTAATAAAAAATTAATTTAAATAGTCAATTTCCAAATGAGCTGTAAAACCTCGTTTGGAAACATGTTATTTTAATTTTTTTTTTTTGAATATTTTACTAAAATATGAGATAAAAAAGAAAAATGCTAGAGACTCCCAAAAGATTTATCAAAAAAATTCTACCAAATGACATGACTGTAAGATTCATACCATGTGGGTCTTATGTGTGTCTTGCACCCACGTGAGACATTTAATAAATCTTTTAAGTCTCTAGAATTACTAGGAAAAAAAATAGTATGTTTGAAATGATTTTTTGACTTTTTATGAAAAAATTAAAAAAAAAATAGAGAAAAAAAAGGAGAAATCTTTGACATTTTTATATAATTTACTAATTTTTTTTTACTTATTTAATGATTTTTTTAAAAAAAAATTAGGTTAAAATCAACGAATAATACTAGAGTTCATAAAAAAATCATAAAATATTTTATAAAATTTTTTCATTTTTTAATTAATATATAATATTTTATTACATATATAATCTCACAATGAAAAATCTTCCATAACCATCCTCATAATATTTTCTTCATTATCCCTGTCATTACTCAAAATCAACCCTTCCTAAACAATGCTTGAGAATTACAAAAAGTAAGCATAGTAGAGAGTGTTATTACTATAAGCAGTGATGAGCGTGGAATACGATGAGCATATCTTTGGTATGCTGAATATTCCAAAAAACCCTGTTCACACCACACCCAGTTGTCACACCACATCTACTAGTCAACACAAAACGACAGTCCATAATATAAATAATTAATGCTCAGAAAATTTTAACTTTTTAGTTAGATCTGTTTGGTTCCCGAGAAAAAATTGAAGAAAACTATCAGGCAAAAATAAGCATTTATGGGATACCCAAGAAAAATTTATCACCTAAAATTATGTAAAAATGCTACATTAGGATTAAACTTGTGGCACATTCCTTGTGTATCAAATTGGAGTTATTGTATAATTATTTAAATTTTATTAACTAATATTTTAACAAATTTTTAACAATTGTCATTGGATCTCACAATAGATCATGCTAATTAATAAATTATTCAGCTTGCTTGATTTGAATTTTTAAAATTCACTTTTAAAAAAATTAATTTTTTTATATTTCATATATTTTTTTTACTTAATTTTTTAAAATATTCTAAATTAATTTTTTAAATTTCTAAATACACTTAACAAGTATTATATTTATAAAAGAAAATATTTAGAAAATTCAGTAAATATCAAAAATATTTTTTAAAAAATTAAAAATTCAATACATTTTTCATATTCTTGTATATTTATTGATTTTTTAAAATATTTATTTATAAATATTTTATTTTTTAAATACATCTAAGTAAGGTACATCTAAAAAATAAAAAAAAATATATTTAAAATTTTAAAAATATTCACTAAAAAAAAAAAAAATTAAAAATTCAATTTTTTAAAAATTAAATCTAAAAAATTGAAACCAAACACAATCATTATTTCTTTGATAGTGAGAATTGTAAAATGATTTAAGCTTTTTTTAACCTAATTTATTTTGCAAAGATAAACATATTTTGAAAATGTTACTTTTTTTTTATCGAGTCAATAAATTTATATACATTGTAAAAGAAATAATTAAATTTGCACATTTATACATTCAAATTCAATTTGACTAAATATCGTTTGAGATTTTATCGAAAGACAAACAAGTTAAATTTGCACATTTTGAAATTCATTCATTAAAATTTTAAATTAAGCTTGAACAATCTTTTTTTTGAACAACAATTTAAACACTACTATTCAACTTAATTAGTTTACACTGTCTCCAGATCAGGAATTTGAAAAAAAAAAAAAATTAAGCAAAAATTTAACTTACACTTCATTAAAATTTCTTTTACATCTTTTTTTTTCTTCAAATCTCATCCCAAATTCGTAATACAAACACACCTCACAATTTTATTTATAATTGATGAGACTCCAATGTAACACCTATATTGCCACTGGGCCAAGGCAAAATAGACTTTTAACTCCACTAAAATGATGAATAATAATGAATAAAAAAGATTAGTCAACAAATTTAGCACCCAAATTTTTAAGAAAATTACTATTCATACTCTACTTTTGCTTTCTATCATTTAAATTTTGTTCTTAACCAAAACACAATATAGAGTGTGAATAGCCAGTGAGGGGTGTAAATAACAATCTCCATTTTGAAAATTCAAATGAAATCATAACTAAACCAATTTGGCCATCTTCCAAATAGTTATGGTGCTGCCAAACCTCGCCAAAACAAACAGCATGATTACCAACTGACAAGGTCACATTTAAAAACAATAAAACAACAAGAAGAAAGAATTACTGCAGATCTATACTATAGATTCAAATTATGATACTAAAGATTTTGAGTCCTCTGTTGAGTTCATCACTCTTTATTCTGCTCTCCCATGTTATGCGCTTTCTTCTACCCACCTCCATTTCCTTATAACTCTCTCTCTCTCTCTCTCTAGTTTCATCAGATCTAGTCTCCGCAATTCCAACTGGGCTCTTCTCAATTGCCACAACAAACTCAACAAAAGCCTCGTTCGACTCCGGTTTCGCCACCTTCAATTCAAATGAATTCCTCCCAGTTCCATCACCCAACCCATCTAAATTTTTGCTTGGACCATCCGAAGATTTATTTGAAACCAATTTTGCTTTTGTATCTACGGATTCATCCAAAGCCTTGTTGGACTCTGGCTTCACTTTCCTCAATTGAACTAAATTCCTCTCGTTTCCATCATCAGATTCACCAACTAACTTCTGGGATTCAGAGTTTGCCTTCCTAACCTGATTTAGCTTTCTCTCAGTTCTTTCAACAAACACATTTAGCTCCTTAGATTCCTCAGATCTTGTCTTCATTTTGTGAAATGGGCTTCTCTCAATTCCATTAACATACACACTTAGTTGCTCAGATCTTGATTTCTTTGACCAAACTGGGTTTTTCTTGATTCCGTCAGTAGATACACTCAACTCCTTACACTGTACATCCAAATTCTTGTTTATTTCAGATCTTTGCCTTGCAATCTGAATTGGGCTTCTCCCAAGTCCATCAGAATTCTCAGATTTCCATGTCTTCCTCTTGCCACTGACCCTAATAGGACTTGGTCTTGGTCTCAAACTTTTGTCACCACTCTCTTCTGAGTTCTCTTCTTCACCATGGAAGATTTTGAGTCCTCCGTTGAGTTCATCACTCTTTATTCTGCTCTCCCATGTTATGCGCCTTCTTCTACCCACCTCCATTTCCTTATAACTCTCTCTCTCTCTCTCTCTCTAGTTTCATCAGATCTAGTCTTCGCAATTCCAACTGGGCTCTTCTCAATTGCCACAACAGACTCAACAAAAGCCTCGTTCGACTCCGGTTTCGCCACCTTCAATTCAAATGAATTCCTCCTAGTTCCATCACCCAACCCATCTAAATTTTTGCTTGGACCATCCAAAGATTTATTTGAAACCAATTTTGAGTTCTCTTCTGAGTTCTCTTCTTCACCATTGAAGACTTTGATTCCTCCTTTGACTTCATCACTCTTCATTCTGCTCTCCCAAACAGAACCTGCCACCACACCATTTCTTGTTGTGCGCTTTCTTCTACCCACCTCCATTTCCTTATAACTCTCTCTCTCTCTCTGTCTAGTTTCTCCTGTAATGAGTACACTAGGGTCACTGGTTTTTTCTTTTTTTTCTTTGAACGGAGGGGCTGTGGTTATTATCAATGGAATAGAGTAAGCATAGTGGACAGTATTATTACCGCATGCAGTGAGCACTGCATGCGGTAATAATACTCTCTACTATGCTTATTCTATACCATTGATAACAACCACAGCCCCTCCGTTCAACCCTTCCTAAACAATGCTTGAGAATTACAAAAAGTAAGCATAGTAGAGTGTTATTACCGTAAGCAGTGATGAGCGTGGAATACGATGAGCATATCTTTGGTAAGCTGAATACTCCAAAAAACCCTGTTCACACCCAGAGTCAGCACAAAATGACAGTCCATAATATAAATAATTAAATAATGCTCAGAAAATTTTAACATTTTGATTAGATCTATTTGGTTTCCGAGAAAAAATTGGAGAAAACTATCAGGCAAAAATAAGCATTTATGGGATACCCAAGAAATATTTATCACGTAAAATTATGTAAAAATGCTACATTAAGACTAAACTTGTGTCACATTCCTCGTGTTTCAAATTGGAGTTATTGTATAATTATTTAAATTTTATTAACTAATATTTTAACAAATTTTTAACAATTGTCATGGATCCCACAATAGATCATGCCAATTAGTAAAATTATGCAACTTGTTTGATTTGAATTTTTAAGATTTATTTTTTTTAAAATTAAGCTTGTTTTTATTTTTCAAAAAGCACTTTTTAAAAAGTTATATTTTCTTATTTTTCGTGTCTTTTTGTTTTTATTAATTTTTTTTAATATTTTAAGCAATTTTTTTACTTTTTAGACACACGTAGCATAATACACCTAAAAAGTAAAAAAATTGTAAAAAAAATCTTTTAAAAATTCACTAAATACCAAAAATATAAAAAAAAAATTCAAAAATTCAGTACCATTTTTATATTTTTATGTATTTATTAATTTTTTAAAATATTTTTTCACAAATTTTTTACCTTTTAGATACATCTAACTAAGGCGCATCTAAAAAAGTAAAAAAAAAATATTTTAAATTTAAAAAATATTCACTAAAAACAAAAGAATACGAAAACCAAAAAACTCAATTTTTAAAAAACTTAATCCAGAAAATTGAAACCAAACGCACTGAATTTTTTTTTATTTTTCTTTTCTTTTTTTTCACTAATTTTTTTTAAATATTCAAAGTAATTTTTTTTAATTTTTAAATACACGTAACATAAATACACTTAACAAATATAATATTCGTAAAAAAAATACTTAAAAAACTCACTAAATACCAAAAATATTAAAAAAAATTAAAAAATTCAATACATTTTTCATATTCTTGTATATTTATTGATTTTTTAAAATATTTATTTATAAATATTTTATTTTTTAGATACATCTAAATAAAGTGCATTTAAAAAAAGTAAAAAAAATTGTTTAAAAATTTAAAAATATTCACTAAAATAAAAAAAAAATTAAAAATTCAATTTTCAAAAAATTAAATCTAAAAAATTAAAACCAAACACAATGATTATTTCTTTGATAGTGAGAATTGTAAAATGATTTAAGCTTTTTTTAACCTAATTTATTTTGCAAAGATAAACATATTTTGAAAATGTTACTTTTTTTTATATCGAGTCAATAAATTTATATACATTGTAAAAGAAATAATTAAATTTGCACATTTATACATTCAAATTCAATTCGACTAAATATCGTTTGAGATTATATTGAAAGATAAACAAGTTAAATTTGCACATTTTGAAATTCATTCATTAAAATTTTAAATTAAGCTTGAACAATCTTTTTTTTGAACAACAATTTAAACACTATTATTCAACTTAATTAGTTTACACCGTCTCTAGATCAGGAATTTGAAAAAAAAAAAAAAAAAAACATTAAACAAAAATTTAACTTACACGTCATTAAAATTTCTTTTTTTTTTTTTTTTTTTCCAAATCTCATCCCAAATTCGTAATACAAACACACTTTACAATTTTATTTATAATTGATGAGTCTCCAATGTAACACCTATATTGCCACTGGGCCAAGGCAAAATAGACTTTTAACTCTACTAAAATGATGAATAAAAAAGATTAGTCAACAAATTTAGCACCCAAATTTTAAAGGAAATTACTATTCATACTCTACTTTTGTTTTCTATCCTTTAAATTTTGTTCTTAACCAAAACACAATATGGAGTGTGAATAGCTAGTGAGAGGTGTAAATAACAATCTCCATTTTGAAAATTCAAATGAAATCATAACTCACCCAATTTGGCGATCTTCCAAATAGTTATGGTGCTGCCAAACCTCGCCAAAACAAACAGCATGATTGCCAACTGACAAGGTCACATTTAAAAACAATCAAACAACAAGAAGAAAGAATACTGGAGATCTATACTATAGAAAAGGAAAAAAAAATTGCCTAAACTTCCTATTGAGTAGATCAAATTCACTTCGAAAGTAATATATAGAATCAAGTTTAAATCTATACTATAGATTCAAATTTTAAACATTATTCTGATATTTTTTCTGAGTATCTAGAATTGTTACTCGATAAACTATAGAAAATGAGTGAAATGAAACTCACCTTCATTGTAGTGGCAGGATCTCCACAAAAAAGGGCTCTGAACTTACTTTAGAAGAAACTCATTCAAATAAGGAAGAATCATTTTTACTAACCATACTGCCTCTTCTTCCCCAACAATGTAGTCTTGGTTTGTATCATCTCCTCCTATAACTCCCCTGTTATTTTTTTTCCAAAATTATAGCAAAAAAAAAAAAAGAAAAGAAACCATCAAACAAGTCTTTAATTAACTCCTATGTGGTAAATGAACTTTCCCATAAAAATAAAAAAGAATAAAGGGAGTTTCAGATGAATAGGAAACAGACAAATAATCGAAAATGACATGTGTCTGGTGCAATGAGAACTGTGCGAAAATGACACAGTTCAATTTGCAATTATTTTGCTCTTTTTCATTTATCTAAAGTTCTTCATTTAATAAATTACCTGCAAATAATGGATTTGAATAAGAAGATTACAGCAAGATAGACAAGAGCCAGATAAGAAACCGCAGTTATGAAGCTGTAAAATCATCAAAGAGTGTTTTTAGCTCTGTGCTCTGTTTTGAAACAGGGGATGAGTAAAATGAACAAGAAAAATTGGATAATGAGCATGGTTAGAGTAGTTGTGTTGTGTCATATGAGCTTGGAGTATTATTTCTGACCTGATATTGATATCTTTGGTGTAAGATGATGCAATTATGATAAATGTTCCAACACCGAACATGAATGCTGATTTTGAGACATCTCTCTACATAACCAAATCAACTGTTAAAATTTAACAAACATCACAAATGAATGCTTGAAAATGGAGAGGTATAGTGAAGTAGCATCCAAAAAAATGAAAAAAGAAATCAAATCCATCCATCAGTGAAAACTTGCCTGAACTCTGCAATTTATTATGGGTTTGAGAAATCCTCTGGAATCCAGTCTGGGTTTCAGGACGACTCTCTGCTGAGTTCTCTTCTTCACCATGGAAGATTTTGAGTCCTCCGTTGAGTTCATCACTCTTGATTCTGCTCTCCCATGTTATGCGCTTTCTTTTACCCACCTCCATTTCCTTATAACTCTCTCTCTCTCTCTCTCTAGTTTCTCCTGTAACGAGTACACTAGGGACACTGGTTTTTTCTTTGAACGTGGTTGTTATCAATGGAATAGAGTAAGACTTTGAGATGAAGAAATGGCGAGGAGAGAGATTTTATAATCATATGGCCTTGATTTGTGTTTCCTAAAAATTTTTGGAAAAAATTCTTTACAAATAAGTTTTCAAAAGTAACCAAATTAAACAAATTTTTCAAAAAAATTTTCCAAAAATTTTCCAAAACTTGTTTGGTAAACAAATTTTCCAAAACTTGTTTGGTAAACAAATTTTCCAAAACTTGTTTTTCAAAAATTTTAGTGAATAAGATGTTTTTTTTTTTTTAATATATATATAAAAAAAAAAACTCATCCATATGTATTTGCTTAGAGGCCCATTATTAAATCTATTTTCTTAGGGTATGTTTGATTAGCACAATTAATAATGAACAGATTAACAACCCATGATATTAGTGTAAGATGAATTATCCATCTAAATTAGTGAGATATATAATTACCTCTTGTTCACATTTATTTTACGATAAATATGGAAATATATAATCTCAATTATATGTATGTATTGCGTAATTAGTTGGGAATTAAAAAATACGTCAAATTTGTTTGATAGAATGACTATTAGAATATAATCTAAATAATAAAAATTACAACCAAACAATATAATGTAAGTCTCACAAAAGCCAAAAGTCAATTTTTAATTTATTTTGGATCATATCACCTTTTTTATTTTTTACACATTTTTAAAAAAAAATTAAAAGAATTAACTTTTAACCAACTTCTCAAAACAACCAGTAGATATCACACTGACTCACACTGGCTGGGGTAGAGCATAGAATGCTTTGTGATAAATTCAATGGTGTGGTTTATACGAATGTTTACTTATAAATTAAAACTTGATAATTTAAAAGTCGAAATTAAAAAAAAATTAAAAATTAATTTTTAAAATTTATTTAAGTTATTTTTTATTAATAAATTATAAGCAAAAACTATACTAAACAATCTAGCATAGACTCTCAGAATAAATAAAAAAAAATTATAAGCCGCTCAGATAAATTGCACCAAACAATACCATACTCTAATGTTGCACTATCATACACATACTTGTTGACAAATGTTAAAAATTTATAATTAATAATTTTAAATCCATCCACAATGATTTAAGAAAGAGTTAAAATTTTATGATTGACAAATCAAAAATTAACATTTATCATTTAAAATTATTGTACATCAAATTATATGAATTTTTATTTAGAGATTTTATACATTCTTCACTTAAAAAATACTAAAAAAGAAGGTAATAAATAAATAAAGAGCAAATTATAATAAACTTAAACTATGACCAATTTGCTTTTTGTTCCTCTAAACTTCAAAACTCAACAGTTAAACCACCTTAAAATATTATCTTGTTACAATTAATCATTTTTATTAGAATTTTGTTAGGGATTTACACAAAGTCAAATCATATATAAAGCACATCACACATTTATTTAATTTTTAGGGCAATAATGTATTTATCTAGTGATTCTGTTTGCACTTTACCACTAAGATAAAAAAGACAAAATACAAATGAAATTATTAGATAAGAGTATCATTGCTTTTAAAAAATCAATAACGGATATTATTATTCTAAAAAATAATAAGTGTATCATGTATTTCACACATGAATTGATTTCGTTAAAATTCCAAGACAAAATCCTAACAAAATGTATTGAGTGTAAAATGATGAAAATTCAAAGTAGTTAACTGTTACATTTTGAAGTTCAAAGGGACAAATGACAAATTAATTATATAGTTTAAGAAGGTTTATGGTAATTTACCAATAATAATAAAAAAAAAAATTATGCACTAGTCATGGGACAAATTCAAATAGTGTCATAATTTGTTATTAATTGATTAAAATTATGGGATCTAATATTCTTTCCTAACCGCTTCGCTTCCTCCGTTTGGAAAGCAAGTTTTGCACAAAAATAACCAAAACTTTCAATCACATCATTCTTTTTACTTTTTTATACGTATTTAATAAAATATTAGTAAAAAATTAATTTAAATAGTCAATTTCCAAACGAGCTCTAAAATCTCGTTTGGAAACATGTTATTTTAATTTTTTTTTTTGAATTTTTTACTAAAATATGAGATAAAAAAGAAAAATGCTAGAGACTCCCAAAAGATTTATCAAAAAAATTCTACCAAATGTCTCACATGGCTGTAAGATTCATACCATGTGGGTCTTATGTGTGTTACACCCACGTGAGACATTTAATAAATCTTTTAAGTCTCTAGAATTACTAGGAAAAAAAAATAGTATATTTGAAATGATTTTTTGACTTTTTACGAAAAAATTAAAAAAAAAAATAGAGAAAAAAAAAGGAGAAATCTTTGACATTTTTATATAATTTACTAATTTTTTTTTTACTTATTTAATGATTTTTTTAAAAAAATTTAGGTTAAAATCAACGAATAATATTAGAGTTCATAAAAAAAAAAATCATAAAATATTTCATAAATTTTTTTCATTTTTTAATTAATATATAATATTTTATTACATATATAATCTCACAATGAAAAATCTTCCATAACCATCCTTATAATATTTTCTTCATTATCCCTGTCATTACTCAAAATCAACCCTTCCTAAACAATGCTTGAGAATTACAAAAAGTAAGCATAGTGGAGAGTGTTATTACCGTAGGCAGTGATGAGCGTGGAATACGATGAGCATATCTTTGGTACGCTGAATACTCCAAAAAACCCTATTCACACCACACCCAGTTGTCACACCACATCTACTAGTCAGCGCAAAACGACAGTCCATAATATTAAATAATTAATGCTCAGAAAATTTTAACTTTTTGGTTAGATTTGTTTGGTTCCCGAGAAAAAATTAGAGAAAACTATCAGGCAAAAATAAGCATTTATGGGATACCCAAGAAAAATTTATCACGTAAAATTATGTAAAAATGCTACATTAGGATTATTATTTTTTATTAATAAATTATAAGCAAAAACTATACTAAACAATCTAGCATAAATAAAAAAAATTATTTAAGTTATTTAAGTTACTTAAACTTATTTAAGTTATTTCTTATTAATAAATTATAAGCAAAAACTATACTAAACAATCTAGCATAGACTCTCAGAATAAATAAAAAAAAATTATAAGCCGCTCAGATAAATTGCACCAAACAATACCATACTCTAATGTTGCACTATCATACACATACTTGTTGACAAATGTTAAAAATTTATAATTAATAATTTTAAATCCATCCACAATGATTTAAGAAAATCAATAATGCATGTTAGAAAAACCCAAAAATATTATCAACAATTTATGTATGTGTTATTTATTTTACAAAATTTATTTGCACTTTTTTAGTTTAAATTTTGAAATTTCATGTTTAAGTACTTGTAATTTAAAAAGTTAAGATATATATATATATATATATTTTAAATGATTTCACACCAATCAAAAAGATTATATTTGTAGATTAATTTTTTGGAGGGTCTTTATATGAGATGTTTTGAAGGACAACCCTTGTACAAAGTGAGATTTTTAAAATTTTCTGGAAGTGCTGGATATAAGTCAATATACCAATTCATCATTTTTTTTAACCAAATATGAAGCTCATAATAGGCAGCATAAAGATCCAAATAACCAAAAAAAAAAAAAAAACCACTATTATGAGCAAATAACAATGAAACTCAGTCAATTCAAAGCAATTTTGGAGTAGGGCTTTGTTTCCTTGGCATGCCCCCTTCAGGAATGGAGTTAAATTAACACTATTTGAATTACATGCTTTAATTATTCCCATGAATATTACTATGAAATAGATATCGTGTTAGGATCATGGACACCTAGAAAATAACAAGAAGCAATCACACATACACAGAGAACTCAAATATTTACGTGGTTCAGCCCAATGCCTACATCCACAGACAGAAACGAGAATTTCACTAAACAGAGCAAATACAAAACAGAGGAGGAGAACAACTCTTACTCAACTCACAGCTCTCTATCTCTTAATTTCTAATGATACATCCTCTCCCTTCCGTCTCTATTTATACACAAAGAGAGTGAGGGAGAGGGGGGCAAATCTCATCCAAAATTTCTACCTTCTTTAATGGTTAATGGTGAGAATCAACAAAGGCAATAACGTGAAGAGAAGGGAGAGTTATGCAGATGCTCAGCTCAGGCTTTCACTTGTGGTGGAGGTCCTCATATGCCATCTTTGCATGACTCTCTACATGCATGCGTGGGGCTGGAGCAACAATTCTCCCTCTCCATACCCATATGCATGACTGACTTTTCACTTGAAGTCTATCCCTGCAATGTCTCTGCAAATTTCGAGTTTGTCTCTCGAGACCACCTTTGTTAGCATATCAGCTGGATTCTTATCTGTATGGATCTTGATCAGTTCCAATAATTACTTTTCCATCACTTCACGTATCCAATGATACTGAACATCAATATGCTTTGTGCGAGAATGGTACATTAAATTCTTGCTCAGGTCTATGGCACTCTAGCTATCACAATATACCGTGAACTTTTCTTGCTTTAATCCCAACTCTTGGAGAAACCGCCTTAACCACAACATCTCTTTCCCAGCTTCTACTGTGGCGATATACTCTGCCTCAGTTGTGGATAAAGCAACACACTTTTGCAGCTTGGACTGCCAAGACGTAGTTTCCCCTGCAAAAGTGAACATAAATCCTGATGTAGATCTTCTACCATCAAGATCTCCTGCCATATCAGAATCCGTATAGCCTTCCAAGACTGGTTTAGCATCTCTAAAGCACAAACACATTTTTGCCGTACCCTTGAGGTACCTCAGAATCCACTTGACTGCTTCCCAATGCTCTTTTCCTGGATTGGAAAGGAATCTGCTTACTATTCCAACAGCATGAGTAATATCTGGTCAGGTGGACACCATTGCATATATCAAACTCCCTACGGCGAATGAGTAGGGAATACCCTCCATCTCTTCTCTTTCTTTTGTAGAGGAGGGACAAGAACTCTTGCTCAACTTGAAATGATTAGCCAGCGAAGTACTGACTGACTTGACATCTTTCATGTTGAACGTCTCAATCACCTATTCAACGTACTTCTCCTGTGACAGCCACTCTTTTTTTTTCTTAATTTTAATACATTAAACATATGATTAGGTATTTTAATTCAACTCACATTTACTAGTTATATGTAGCTAGCCTTCAAAGGCTAGGTAAAATATATTTAATTATTAAACTCAAAATACAACTTTATTCTCAAATTATAATTCTAAAACTCTACCAAAAGCTACCATTAGAAATAGAAACCTTTTTAGTCAAAATGTCTAATATAACTCATTTTTTTTTAATATATTAAACACATGATTAGGTATTTTAACTCAACTCACATTTACTAATTATATGTAGCTAGCCTTCAAATGTTAGGTAAAATATATTTAATCATTATGATCATTTCCCTCCATCTTTGTTACAAGTAACATTCTATAAAGTTAATAGTATTTGAATGAATAACTAAAATAAAGAGTATGGTTAGAGTAGAAACATGAAACAATTGATAGATAAAATAAAATATATACTTTATAGTACTGTTTAGATAGGTAAAATACATATTAGTGTTGGAGATGCTCTTATTTCTTTTTTTAGCAATGCTATATATTTAAATTTTTACTGACAATCTTACTAAAAATATATATATATATACATATATATATATTTTATGGACAATATTTCTCTCTAGTTAGACCCAACTGGGCATCCTGTTGGGCCTCTGTATGCCTACCATGGAGCCCATATCTATAATTCGAATCATTCAATATTTAGGATTTTATAAAAAATCACGCTGATCGAATATCAATAGTCACTCAATCAAATCACATTTGTGTCAACAAATTATTTTTAAAATCATAGTTACCATTAACACAAATTTGTAGTGGCTATCAGTATCTGATCAACGTGATTTTTAACAAAAATGAAGTACTTGACGAATCATAAATATTGAACGATTCGAATCATTGATGTAAGCATCATGGTAGGCCCACGAAACCCAACAGCACACTCCAATCCGATTTCAAATTAAAGAGAAGCCAGGGCCTTGTGTTTTTATAACCAATTACATTTGATCTTTTGTAATTTTAATAATATTGTTAGTATTAGGAGAATTCTTCTTCTTTTTTATTTTTAATATTTATATACTTTTTTTGATGGGGAATATTAATTATACTTAGTACGATTATATGTTTATATAACAGTTATGAAGAAATTATAATTTAATATAAGTTTGAAAAAATTGAGATAAAGTGATAAATTTTATAAATAATAATAATTAAAATTTTAAATATTTTATGAATCTATACTTATTTTGTGAAGATACAATCAAAATGTAGTTTATCTTTTATTTTGGGAACATGTTAATTTAGTAACTTTTTGGCTATTTGACTAAAATATGAGCTAAAAAAAACTAGTATGTTTGGGATGATTTTTTGACTTTTTACGAAAAAATATGCAAAAAGTAGAGAGAAAAAAGAATCTTTAAATTTTTGGTATGAGTTGTTAACTTTTTGACTAATTTAATAACTTTTTGACTTTTTGATTAAAAAAAAAGGTTCCCAAACGAGACCTAAGGGTTGAAATTTTTTCGAAATAAGACCTTCGGTAAGACCAACGAGTCCGAACAGTAGACTACTATCCATATCTGGGATTAGGAATTCATCAAAATCTTATTTTATTACTTGCACTAATACCAAAAATTCAATTTAATATTTCCACTTTTAATTATGCCTCATAAAAATGTTAGATTTGAAACATGGGAAAATCTATAATATATTTTATTAAAAAATATACAGAATATAAAAAATTAATGGCTAAAATTGAGCCACATCATTAAAAGTGATCTGCTAAACATGTCACTTTTTATAGTTATGAGCTAAAATTATATTTCTTCATAACTATAATTAAATTGATCATAACTTAGTCATAACCACATCTCATAACCAATACCATTTTGTTCATAACTAATATCATATATTTCATAATCACATCTCATAGCCAATACTATTTTATTCATAACTAATATAACATATTTCATAACCATAATCACATATCTCATAATCACATCTCATAACCAATCATTTGAGTCATAACCAACATCACATATCTCGTAACCATTAGTCACATATCTTATAATCAACACATTTTTTTTCATAACCAACATCACATATCTCATAATCACTAGTCACATATCTCATAACTAACACTTTTTTGCTCATAACCACACCACTTTGATCATAATCAATATTACATATCTCATAACTATTGATCACATATCTCATAACTATTACCCACATGAATCGAACCACATCTCATAATCAACCCCTTTGAGTAATAACCAACATCACATATCTTATAACTACTAGTCACATATCTCATAACTAACAACCATTTTGCTCATAAACACACCACTTTGATCATAACCAATATCTCATATCTCATAACTATTAACACATAGGGTGCGTTTGTTTGGACGGACTGGATAAGGGGGATTGTAATCCATCGGACTGTTAGTCCCGGGATACATTGTCCCGGGACTATTTGGTTGGATTGGATTTGTATCCTATGTTTGTTTAGTCATGGGATTAGATGTCTGGATTGTACTATTTTTAGTAAATCCAATGTTTTGTTAGACGGACTGGATAAGAATAAATGTTCAAAAGACTATTTTACCCTTATAATCTATAATTTATAATTTAACAACACTAAAAAAATTTAATTTATAAGGCCACAATTTTTAATTTATTATTTTTAATTAAATTTAATTTATAATTTATAATTTAAATTTTTTTATTTAATATATAATTTTAAATTAACAACACTAAAATAATAATTTATAAATGTTCAAAAGATTGTTTTACCCTTTTCTAATTGCTTACTAAGTAATAGCATGGATGGTAAAATGGACATTTCACAAAATAATCTCATGAGATACCAATCCCATGGTTTCTCTCCCGCACCCCCCCATGGGATAGGATAGTCCCATATTTGTGGAACTAATAGTCCGGGGGGGACTATTATTCCGGAGCAAAATTCTGCAAACAAATAATAGACTATTAGTCCGGTGGGACTAATAGTCCAATCTCACGCCCTTATCCCTCAAAACAAACATGCTCTATAGTATAACCAAACACCTTTTGACACCATTTTGCTCATAATCAAAATCACATATCTTATAATCACTAATCAAATATCTCATAACCATTACCCACAACTAACATGACATATATCATAACTACTAATCACATATCTCATTACCACACTGCTTTGATTATAACCAACATTACATATCTCATAACCACTAATCGCATATCTCATAACCAAACACCCTTTAACTTATACCTACACCACTATACTCATAACCAAAATCACATATCTAATAATCACTAATTATATATCTCATAACTTTTACCCACTTATGTCATAACCACATCTCATAACCAACACCATTTGCCTCATAACCAACATCACATATATCATAATCACTAATCACATAACCCATAACCACTACCTACATATAGGGGTGTAAATTTGGCCCACGAGATTGCGGCACACCCCAAGACCAGTCGCGCCCTGGGTGGGCCCAACCAAGCTTGAGCCTAAGCCTAACCTAAGAGCTTGGGCTATGTGTTTTAGAGCCCGGCCCAACTCTGGTGTGTTATGGAGTGTGACTCATCTCGTGAGCTCGACCTGAAATTTTTTTCCCCATTTGGCCTGACCCAACCCTAACGGCTCCCTGCCCCCCTATTAGTGCAACGGTCAAAAATTTAAAAATAAATAAATTGAAACAGTCATATAACCGTTAATTCCACCAACAACCAACTTTATTTATTTATATATATATAAATTAACCACTCCCTCCCAAGTCCTATAAATACCACCCCTCTCTTACTTTATTTCCCATAAACAAATATGTCTCTTAGACTCTCATTATCTCTGAACTCTCTCCTCTCTCAAACAATTTTGAAGTGTCATCCCTAAGTGACTAAGTGACAATTGCAATTGATCACCTATTTCTATTTTAGATTTATTTTTAGTCATAGTATCTTCATTAAATATAATAGAAATAGTAATATACAAATGATATACTTTTTAAAATATCTATATACACTTATATATATAATTTAACTATATTTTAATAAAAATATGTTGAAAAAAATTATCTATGACGTGATTTTATTTTGTCTACTAAATAAATTTTCTCCTAAATTTTTTTCCCCAACTTTTCTTCCTTTTTTTCTTTACTCTATTTTCTTTCCCTTGATTGGTCCTAGTTGTGCCTGAGCTCTCTCTATTTCTTACTCAGACTTATCTATTTTGCTCAAATTATCAAACGACCATTGTTGATAGTTCTTCCTCACTGGATTCTTCCTCTCTCTACTCCTATGTCTCTGTAATAGATCCTTGAACTCATCACTACTCTCTTTGTCTATTTTAACACTATTCATTCTGGTGATATTTCTCTATCTAGTAAATGCATCTATCTTGAAACTCTTACTCTTTTATATTAATATGTCATACATACACAAACCTTTGGCCATAGTTATGATTTGAGGATAATGTTATAGTACAAACCTTTTTAAGAATATATATTTTATGCAAATTGTGTCATTTGTAAGTTATTTTTTAGATAAAAATCATAAAATCGAAACAGATTAAGGAAAATATTTAGTGGCTTGAATTTTTATGACTCGAATGGCTCAAATGTGTTAAAACGACGTCGTTTTACACCCAAAACGAAGTCGTTTTCGTTTTAGGTGTTTCGAGCCATTCGAACCATAATTTTTCGGGCCATCTAATATTGTTGACAGATTAAATAGATGACGCTTTACCACTAAGGTCTATAGCGATTGGGGAACTTCCTCCATCCAAACAGTACAACCACTCAACTCAACAGCCATCCGAGCTAAACAATGAGCTATCAAATTCCCTTGCCTTTTTATATGCGCCACTTCCTATAGCCGAAAACTCCATAACACCGACTGAGCATATGCCACCAAATGCCCAAAGGAAGAGAGCTACTCTGTTGGAGTCTGAACAGCTCAAACAATCGATAAAGAATCACCTTCAAGGATGATATCATGTAGGCCCAAAACGTGAACAAACTGGACAGATTTAAGAATCACAAGAGCTTCAAAACGGTCCACCTCCATTGTAGACTTTAAGTTCCCCACCATCACAACAATAACCTCCCCAAGATGGTCTTAAACTATTACTCCGACGCCAATTAAACCTTTCGTGGCAAAACATGCTCCATCAAAGTTTATTTTGAAACACCCCTTACAAGGAGGTGGCCATATATGAATTTACTTATTATAAATGGCATAATTCAATATTGTAAATTATAACTGGACACGAAAAAAAAAAAAAAGGAAAAGAAGAGTTGTAATCAAACAGCATAAGGTATAACAAAGAATTAAACCAAACCAAACCAAACCAAACCTTAAGTCCCATCAAATAGAATCGGCTATATGAATCCTTCTTTTTCATGCAGTTCTATCAAAAGCCATTTTGTTAGTCAAATTAAGTAGATTCAAATCCCTATTTACAACGTTAGCCAACGTTAATCTAGGTTTACCCCGTCTTCTAACATTTTCATCTACCATTACAGTATCGCATCTCTTCACTACTGCCTCTGTTAGTCTCTGTTGAATATGACCAGACCATCTCAATCGATTCTCTCTCAACTTATCTTCTATCGGTGCTACTCCTACCCATTTCCAAATACACTCATTTCTAATTTTGTCTTGTCTTGTCTAGTCTTGTCACACATCCACCTTAGCATCTTTATCTCAGGCACATTTCTTATCTACATGTTATTTCTTGGTTACCCAACATTCTGTCCCATACAACATCGCTGGTCTAATAGCCGTTCCATAGAACTTATTTTTTAGTCTTTTTTTTTTTTGAACGAAAAAAAGGATGTTCTGAGGTGTCATCACTACATCCGTAGGCCCAGGCCCCGGAGTAGCCAGTTGCCAACTTGATTTAACTCAACCCATAGAAAGGGACCCACCACCGAGGTACTAGTGAAGCTCATCAACCACACCAGCCACGGTCAAGTTTCGATCGGAGTACAGCGCGAGGTCTCCGAAGAGAGCCCCTAGAAAATTCAGGATTTTTTCGCGCCCCCCAGGAGTCGAACTTGACTCATGGCTGTGGGAAGGCAATGCCTTCACCACTGGGCCACCACCCTTGGTGGTGAACTTATTTTTTAGTCTAATGAGTATTCGTTTATCGCACAGTACCTCAGATGCACTTCTTAGATATAACAAAGAACTCTTAGATCATAATTAAAATAATATCATAATCAATAACCCAACAAGTCATAACTTATAACATAACAAATCATAACTAAATATTACAAAAATCGTAACTAGAAATTCATATGATATACACCTCCAATAGAATTTCTCATATATTGTATGTATGAATATGAGAAAAAGTGTAGACAAATCTACTGGGTAATGTAGGGGATAAATGATTTGGTCATTCGGATTAGATATCTTTTGTGTATTAAATCGATTTATTCTCTTCAATTTTTTTTGTGCTGAAGACCTGTAGGTAGTACAGTTACCTCACATGCTTAGCCAATGCCTTTATTTTTTTCTTTAATTTTTTTATGTTGAGCTTGAATTATGAATTTAGTTTAAAATTAAAAATATATATATTTCATGTTTGTCTTATCTATTTACATATTATTTTGCATAGAAGTAAAAGTTTAAGGGGAGGGTTCTCTTCAATTGGATTTATCAATTAGAGTGTTGTTAAACTTCATTTATTATGAAGTCTGTATCGATAATCCGAATCGTTTAATATATAAAGTTTATTAAGTATTCCATTGTTATAAAAAATTAATTTGATCGGATATCAATAGATACTTGATTAAATTATATTTGTGTAAACAATTTATTTTTACCGTTAACACAAATATGATCAGATCAAGTGACTATCGATATCCAATTAATATAATATTTTTATAAGAATAAAATATTCAACAAACTTTACAAATTAAATAATTCAAATTATCAATACAAGTTCTATGATAGATCCACAAAAATTCAACAGTATCCTATAATCTAATTTAACAGGTGGTGTGGTCTCACGGATAGGAATGGCAACGGAGTGGGGCGGGACCGGGGATCACCCTCCCCGTTCCTGATCCCCGATTATGAAAATCTCCCCGGCCCCGATATATATATATATATATATAAATATATTTTTTTTTAATTCTCCCCAAACACCTACTTGTTAGACTTGAGAGACGCGTCTTCCCATCCTATGGTTTAACAGGTGGTGTGGTCTCATGGATAGGAATGGCAACGGAGCGGGGCGGGACCGGGGATCACCCTCCCCGTTCTCGATCCTCGATTGTGAAAATCTCCCTGGCCCCGGCCCCGATCCCCGACGGGAAACCTACCACCATCCCCGCCCCCTGACAGGGATCGGGTTTCCCCGACCCCAAAAATTCCCCGCGCCTCCAAATCTGTTTCAACACCACCATCAACAACAACAACAGACAGAATCATCATCATCAACAGAATCATCAATGTCACCATATCAATAGATCATAAACCCAAAAAAAAATAAATATGGACAGATTCATGTATAGATACATACATAAACATACACAAACAGATCTGCGAATGGACGATCGGCATCATTAATAGACGGTGAAGAAAAAAAAAATGGACTCTGTCACATACATGTATCTCTGAGATCTATCACAGAGAGAGAGAGTGGACGATCTGAGATCTATCACACAGAGAGAGAGAGTGGACAATCTGTCCGACGCCGGTGCTCTTGAGAAGGCGCTTCGTCACGTACGTCACCTCTGACGCCGACTGCTTCTCCCTATACATGATCGGAGACTGCGACCGTCCGACGCCAACCTCACGTACGCTGCCTCGATCGCAGTGCGACACCGTCCCTTCGTTACTACTGCTGCTCGATCTACTGAAAGAGAGAGAGGGAAGAGAGAAATCGAGAGAGAAAATGGAGAGAGAGAGAGAGAGGGGAAAGAGAGAAATCGAGAGAGAAGATGGAGAGAAGAGAAGCCGTGGTCTGTGCAATGTTTTAGGGTTTAGTTTTATATATATATAAGGGTAAAATGGTAATTTTATTTTCGGGGACAAACCGGGGCGGGGCCGGGCCGGGGACGGGGCTTGGATACTGATCCCCATCCCCTGCCTGAAAGTGATCAGGGATTTGATTAGGGATTGATTTTTTAATACCATTCCCGTCCCGTCGAAGGTCTTTTTTGAAGAAAAACCGCTTGAATCGGGGTCGGGAGGTTGGATCCTCGTTGGGCCGGGTTCAAATTGCCATCCCTACTCACGGACACAGAAAACTTTTGGTATTGACACGCCACCACACTGCCTTTAAGCCTCTGAGCATGTGAGGCCAAATCTTATGAAAGGGTTGCGACAAAAGTTGCCCCTCCAATTATCACCGACTTCCAGTTTAGTAATTTAGTGAAAAAAGAGTAAATTATACTTGTCGTTTTCATGTTTGGTATTTTTCTTTTATTTTGACCTTAAAATTTTACTTTTTCACTTTGTCCTGTTCAGTTTCAATTTTATTTTTTTTAAATTTATTTTAAAAACTAATTTATACTTAAAATTAAATAAAAAATAATATATTGATAGTCATGTTCTATGAAAAATATTTTATTATATCTAATGCACAACTTTGATACAAATTCTAATGGAATAATATATTTTTTTAGGGAAAATTACAAACACCTCCCTCGAGATTTGGTAAAAATACAGATTTTTCCCTGAGGTTTGAGAAATTACATCCCGCCCCCTGAGGTTTATATTTCCATAACAAATTGTCCCCGAGGTTTTTATTTTCATACATATTCCCCCCTAATTTCCTCTAATTTGTTATGAAAATTTGACCCTCAGGGGGCAATTTGTAATTTCTCAAACCTCAGGAGAGAACCTGTATTTTCACCAAACCTTGAGGGGCTGTTTGTAATTTGCCCATTTTTTTTTTATGTAATGTGACATTTTTTTTAGCTAATTTTGAATAGAAATTAATTTAGATAAATTATGCAAATGGTCCCTATAATTTACATGATGTGTCAATTTATTTTCTGTTGTTTTAATTTGCTTGATTTTACTCCTTAATTTAATAAATTATTACATATTGGTCCAATAAATAATGGGCGTTAACTTTGGTGGATAGGGACCAAATTGACATATCATGTAAACTACAGAGACCAAATTGACACATCGTTTAAGCACGTGACAACTTTCCGTCCACCAAACCTCGGGTCGGGGGCGGGGGCGGAGCCGGGCCGGGGACGAGGCTTGGATACTGATCCCCGTCTCCTGCCTGAAAGTGATCAGGGATTGATTTTTTAATACCATTCCCGTCCCGTCGAATGTATTTTTTGAAGAAAAATCGCTTGAATCGGGGTCGGGGGGTTGGATCCTCGTTGGGCTGGGTTCAAATTGCCATCCCTACTCACGGACACAGAAAACTTTTGGTATTGACACGCCACCACACTGCCTTTAAGCCTCTGAGCATGTGAGGCCAAATCTTATGTAAGGGTTGCGACAAAAGTTGCCCCTCCAATTATCACCGACTTCGAGTTTAGTAATTTAGTGAAAAAAGAGTAAATTATACTTGTCATTTTCATGTTTGGTATTTTTCTTTTATTTTGACCTTAAAATTTTACTTTTTCACTTTGTCCTTTTCAGTTTCAATTTTATTTTTTTAAAATTTATTTTAAAAACTAATTTATACTTAAAATTAAATAAAAAATAATATATTGATAGTCATGTTCTATGAAAAATATTTTATTATATCTAATGCACAACTTTGATACAAATTCTAATGGAATAATATATTTTTTTAGGAAAAATTACAAACACCTCCCTCGAGATTTGGTGAAAATATAGATTTTTCCCTGAGGTTTGAGAAATTACATCCCGCCCCCTGAGGTTTATATTTCCATAACAAATTGTCCCTGAGGTTTTTATTTTCATACATATTCCCCCCTAATTTCCTCTAATTTGTTATGAAAATTTGACCCTCAGGGGGCAATTTGTAATTTCTCAAATCTCATGAGAGAACCTGTATTTTCACCAAACCTTGAGGGGGTGTTTGTAATTTGCCCTTTTTTTTATGTAATGTGACATTTTTTAATCTAATTTTGAATAGAAATTAATTTAGATAAATTATGCAAATGGTCCCTATAATTTACATGATGTGTCAATTTATTTTCTGTTGTTTTAATTTGCTCAATTTTACTCCTTAATTTAATAAATTATTACATATTGGTCCAATAAATAATGGGCGTTAACTTTGGTGGATAGGGACCAAATTGACATATCATGTAAACTACAGAGACCAAATTGACACATCGTTTAAGCACGTGACAACTTTCCGTCCACCAAACCTAATGGTTGTTATTTATTAGACCAATATGACACAATCCGTTAAATTAAGAGGGAAAATCGATAAAATAAAATAACAAGAATCAAAACATCATATAAACTATAGGGACCATTTACATAATTTATCCAATTAACTTTACAAGTAAATTAGGAAAAAGTTGAAACATTAAGGGTCAAAGTGGGAAAAAGAAAATTTAAAGGGCCAAAGTAAAAAAATAGCCAAATATAAAAGGGTAAGGTGTAATTTACTAGTGAACATGGTGTTTGTTTTATGATTAACATGGTGTTTGTTTATAATTTTTAAAAATTAATTCCACATTCATTTTTGAAAACACGATTGAAGACGGGAAAATTTGGACGAACCGGATGTCCCACTGGTTGATCAGAACAATGCAATTTTTTATTTTTTATTTTTTTACAATTGACACATGTTAATTTTTATATATTCATTACAAAATATTTTCTGAATTTTTTAAAAAAAATTATGAGCTTTAATAGAATTTTGAGTTATGTGTTTGGCTATGAGTTATAAGTTTTTGTATCAAATGTCATATGTCACATCAAAAATTCCTCACTCAATTCAAAATTCTTTTCAAAATTCATTTACCAAACAAATTTTTCACACTCAAATCATAATTTCAAAACTCACAAATTCAAAATACAACTCTATTCTCAAATTATATTTAGAAAACTCTACCAAATACAATCTAAATATTTCCATAATTTACAATTTTTCATACAATTAAAAAAATTCATTTCTAGATATATTAATTTTTTTTAACCTCATAAAAATTTGAAAAAACTAAAAATGTCAATTCTTGAACGAGATCTCGAAATTCAGCATATTATATATACCACAAAAAACAATTGAGTAATAATTTTGGTTTTGAATTTTTAAAAACAATTTTTGAGTTTTTTATTTTTTGTATTCTTTTATTTTTAGTGAAACCTTTTTTCGATATTTTTTAGATCTAAATAATCTAATCTAAACATATCAATACAGTAAAATATTTTGACAATTTTTTTTTAAAATTCACTAAATACAAAAAATTAGTAATTTTTTTTATTCCTTTGATTTTTTATATACAGTTTCACAAATATTTTACTTTTTAGATAGATTCAGGTTGTGTACATCTAAAAAAATAAACAACTACAATGCGTCGCAAAAAACCATTTTTTGCGACGGCAGTCACCCCGTCACAAAAACCTCCGTGTTATTTGCCTGATTTTCTTGTAGTGAATGTTATTTCATGTGGAATTATTTATTTAATTTAAAGAAATCCAAATCTCATCTAAAACATTCATTACATATGCCATAGTTTCAAATCCATGCATGCCAATGAGTTTGTAGCGGAAGGACATTACTACCCAATGAATTTTTTTTTACATTTATTGAATACTTTTTTATAACATAACAAGAGAATAAGCTTCCCTCCAGTTGAATTTCTCAATTGAAGTGTGTTTTCAGACTTCTGTGGGCTCACTATGGAGTTCATATCGATACTTCAAACCGTTTAATATGTAAGACTCATCGAGTACTTTATCCTTATAAAAAATCACGTTGATCGAATATCAATAGCCATTCGATTATAACACATTTGTGTCGATAATTTGTTTTTAAAATGATAGTTACCATTGACACAAATTTAATCTAATCATGTGGCTATCGATATCCAATCAATGTGATTTTCTACAGAGATGAAGTACTTAACAAGTCTTACATATTAAATGGTTCAGATTATCAATGTGGGCTCCATAATGAGCCTATAGAACTCAACAGTATGCTCCAATCTAATTTTGAATTAGAGACCAATTTTTTTTTTTATCGGAAGAAATATGTCAATTAAGAAAGCCAAACGGCACTTACAGGAGTCCAAACAAACAAAAACTTACACCATACAAAGTGAAAATAAATCAAGAAGCACTCAGGAAGAAGAAATATGAAACTATTCAGACGTACATATTGTACTCGTGCTCGTACTGCGAAGCAGAGCCGATCATAAAAGTTTGGCAATAGAGCATGTCCGAAATATTTCATAGATTCCAACCACAAAGAGGGTAAGCTTAACAAATCACACATATGGACTCCAACAGAACCACACAAACCCCAAAAATCAACACAAACCAAAAGAAGGAAAATAAAAGAAAAACAAACAAACAGATCCACACCCAATCAAAACCAGCAGCGGCTACGGCGGATCCGGCGGTGGAGAAGACCGGCGATGCAGAGGCGGCGGAGAAGGGCGGTGAGGATGGCTGGAGAGGTGGAAAAAGGGCGATGAAGGCTGCGGGGGAGGCGGATCCGGCGTGAATGGAGAAGATAAAGAGGACGAGGCGGCGGAGAAGAGGCGGTCAAGCTATGGAGAAGACGACGGGGAAGAGGCGGTGAAGAAGGCGCAGATCTGAGGGGCCACTCCCGGAGTGAATGGATGTGGAAGAAACATCTCACAAAGGAAGGAGAGGATGGAAAGCCCAAGCTTCCAAGTTATGAGAAAGCAAAATAAGGAAAGGGAAGAGCAAAAGAGGAGTAAGGGGAGGGGAGAGGAGGCCGGAGGCCGCCGGAAACCCGTTCCCCACCGCCGGCAGCCTCATAGTCGGAAACCCTAGGAGGAAAAAAGTTTAGAGAGAGAGACTCTCAAGCTAGAGAGAACGGAAGAATAAAATTGAATTAGAGACCAGTTTGAGCCTTCTTATATATACATAGGTATGGAGAGATAAAGATCAATTTAATCACCAAATTTCAACTACTTAAATTTAAGAGGAATATTATATAAATGAGAAATAAAGAAATTAATCATAAAATAAAGTGCAAGTGAGAACTATATTTCGGAAACACAGTTCTACTTGTACCCTATTGATTTACCATTAGTTTTTATTTTTTATTTATCTTTTAATTTCTCCTTAACTACTAAATAAGTATACTATAAAAAGACTTTCTCTTTGCTTTCGTTCTACTTGTGTTTAAAAAAAAAAAATAGAAACTAATTTGATAAAATAAACACTAAAAAATATTTTCAATTTTTTAAAAATTATTTATGCTGCAAAAAAGATAAAATCATATGAGAATGATTATTGCTTTCAATTTTTTTTTCTTCATTTTCTTCACCCAATTATTATTATTTTTTAAATTAGAAAATAGATTAAAAGAGGAAACCAAAAGAATCTCTATTCACCACGTTAAAACAACATATTCATATAACAGGGGTCTTAGCAAAAAGATATTGAGTGTAATAGTGGCACTTGTCTTCAATTAATAAAATGTCATAAATAGACAAACCTCCTTTCTTATTAACCTAATAATATTATTGTGATCCATACTACAATATGAAATTATGCGAGTAGCTCCCCCTCAATATTTCATCATCTCCCTGGACTCATGACAGTGATCCGAATCATTCATCTCATAAGTCTTAAAGAGAATAATATATGTGACGACCCAACCACGTGTAATATTCTATATTTAATTAATTAAAGAGATTTAGATTTTAATTAGTCATTATCCTAATTTCATTTGGAATTTATGAGAATTGTAGAATCTGATTCGTATATTATTCTATTGAAGATCTATTTTAGAATTAGAAATTAATGGTCCAAATGGCTTAAGGAAGTAAAACTAAGAAGTTGAATCAATTTAATTTTAATTATGAACTCATTTGGGAGTTTAATTAAATATTCGATTCAGTTTAGTAAAATTGCGATTCAATTAATTAGATCCGAATTAGAGTTAATTAAGATAATTAAATTATGAGGATTGAGAATTGTAATTATTACGAATTAAATTTATTTATGGAGTGTTCAATTTGAATATATAATTTATTGACGAAAATTTGGAGTCTGATTAGAAATTAAAGGTCTAAATGATTTGGGGAATCAAAATTGATGATGACAATAAGTTTTATTTAATATTTGGAGCCTTTTGAAAGTTTGATTAAAAATCTGATTCAGATTGATAAATTTAAATATAATTAGTTGGGCTCTAAAGGAAATCAAATTAGACTAATTAAATTATGTGGGATTTGTGATTAGTTATGATTAATCAATTATGTGTTAACCAATATTTATTAAGATTAAGTGTTGCTTAATTAAATTAATCCTAAGCATAAATTGTATTATGGAGCAAACTGGAATTGTTGTTTAATTCATATTTTAGAATTTATGAGTTTGAAATTGGGTTCGATATGAAGAAAATTAGATTGGATAAATCAAGAAATTAATTATGATGTAGACTTTAACAATCAATAATTGACTTGATTTTTTATTTGAATTTCATTCTTAGAAATATCTTTCTGAGAGTTTGTAGCTTAATTTTATTTTTGTAACAAATGAAGAAAAATATTAAAATCATTAAATTCATGGAGATTTGACCTAAGAGCTAGAAATGACTTTGAATATATATGTTTTTGGGAGTGTCATTGCATATTTGAATGCATTATACATGGAGTGGACCTTTGGAAATGTGTTTTGAGCTTCAAACAGAATTTTGAAAATTCCAGAATTTGACTTGTCCACTCGACCAAGTAAAATATCGCTTGAGCAGAGAAATTAAGCTTCCAAAAATTTTGCAAATTTTGCAATCTACTCGAGTGACTAAAGTTGCGCTCGAGCGAAGTGGCTTGTTTCAGAAAATTTTGAAAAGATGGTTCATGACTCGATTTCCATTCTCTTTCACTTCTAAGCATTCTTAAGCATGTACTGAGCATTATAAATGAACTATAGAGTTGAAAAGAGCCTAAGAGAATTAAACGAATTAAAAAACGGAATGAATTGTATTGTGACCCGATTTTTATGTGTATTACGAATTGTGTAGGGTCAAATGCAAGGACGAATCGAGCAGCGGAACACTGTGAGTAATATCTTAGTAAAGATATTTATGAAATACACATAGATACGAAAATGGAAATAATGAGCCAAAGGCCGTTTGAATGAAAAGTGATTATGATCATGAATATGAAATGCGTATAAATATGAATATGGAAATGACGGGCCAAAGGCCGTTTGAATAAAAAGTGATCATGATCATGAATATGAAATACACATAGATACGAAAATGGAAATAATGAGCCAAAGGCCGTTTGAATGAAAAGTGATTATGATCATGAATATGAAATGCGTATAAATATGAATATGGAAATGACGGGCCAAAGGCCGTTTGAATAAAAAGTGATCATGATCATGAATATGAAATACACATAGATACGAAAATGGAAATAATGAGCCAAAGGCCGTTTGAATGAAAAGTGATCATGATCATGAATACGAAATGCGCATAGACACAAATATGGAAATAATGGGCCCGAGGCCGTTTGATACGTTGAAGTGCTTGAATTGGGCTCGAGGCCGTTTGATGAGTCCGACAAGTTATGTAATGGGCCTTAGGCCGTCTGACAGAATGGGCCTAAGGCCGTTTGTATATGAAATTTACGGGTTCGATGTATTTAATATGAATTTCATTCGTATAACCTCTTTACTATGATATTATTTATTGGGTTTTCGCTCACTCTTTGTATATATGTATGTAGGTGAGCAGCAGGACGCTCAACCCCAACTGTAACGAACCCAAGAAAGAATGCCAAGTTTGTGGAATTAACTATGACACGCTTCACGAACGAGGCCTTAGTTTTAAAACTTTCATTTTGACCTTTTTGTCTTCTTTGATGGTCATGTCTGACCTTATCTATATATAAGCTATGGATTTATATAAGTATGGTGTTGCGTGGACCTAGACATAGAATGTCTTTTAAGTAGGTATGTTTGGTGTGAGTTATTAATATAAGAAATATTTTTGTTCATTCCATTTATGCATAAGTTCATTGGACAATTATTATCTTTTGCTTCCGCTTTTGGCCCCATATGATTATTTAAAATTTGTTTTCTGTTTAAGGCCGTAGGTAATCTAATGATTACTGACCGGTTATGATCCTAACCTATAGGAGCGGGTTCAGGTCATGACAATATATATGCAAAAAATTAGTTTGATACCATTCATTTCACTAAATAAATGACAAAATATATTAACGGCCCCTATAGTTTGATATTTGTGTCATTTTGGTTCACGACTTTTCAATTGTGATATATTTGACCCTGAATTTTAAATCTTGTTTCAAATAAGGACAATCGAAAACATTATTGCTCAATTTCAATAGCAAAATTGTCAATTTGATAAAATATAAACTAATTTGACAAAAATAAATGCCAAAAAATTATTTTTAAATTTTTAAAAATTATTTCTATTCACCAAAGATAAAATTGTATAAAAATGACAAATTTTTTATTTTTTATTTACTAAATTAATTTTTAGTATGTGTTTGGATGATAATTATGTAACTGATGGTTATTTTTGTTGATATTTTTGGATAGTTTTCATTTACTAAATGGTTGTATTTGTTATTAACAGATATTTTTGGATGGTTATCATATAATGGATGGTTATTAGATTTTTAATGTATAATCGATATGTTTAATATATGAAATATTTTTAGTCTTGAATTTTTTAATTTAATAGATTGGTTTAATAATGATATCAAAGTTGTTGTTATGTTTGACTTTTAAAAAAATAAAAGCTAATTTAACTAAAATAAGTATAAAAAAATTATTTCTATCCCCAAAAGATAAAATTATATAAAAATGATGTGTTTTTAGAAAAAAAAATTATGAAAATAGATTATGAAAGCAAACCAAACAAAACTTTATAATCAAAAAAGTTTCAACATTATTCATTAAATAAAAAAAGCCATTCACTGTGTTTGGTTTCAATTTTTTTTATTCAATTTTCTGGAAATTGAATTTTTTATTTTTGGGTATTTTTTTTTTACTTTTAGTAAATATTTTTAAAATTTTAATTAATTTTTTTACTTTGTATCTAAAAAGTAAAATATTTGTAAAAAAATATTTTAAAAAATAAATAAATACACAAGAATACGAAAAATGTACTGAATTCTCTTCTTTTTTTTTTTGTATTTTTGATATATAGTGAATTTTCTAAAGATTTTTTTCATAAATATTATACTTTTTAAGTGTATTTATATTAGGTATATCTAAAAATTAAAACAAATTGTGTAAAATATTAAAAAAATTCAGTGAAAATAAAAAAACACAGGAAATAAAAAAATTTAATTTTCTAAAAAGTGAATCTTGAGAAATCAAACCAAATAAGCTAATTATATTTCAAACAACATATAAGTTAACTAATACAAAATAAACTATATGATGACTTTATCCTTCAAATGGTGCAACAATATATTCAATTGTCTTTATTTAATAGAAAATTTAAAATTCATAATCAAATGTATCACAATTGAAATGTTAAGAATCAAAGTGATACAAGTCCAAAATTATAAGGACTGTTAGTATAATTCGTTCGTAAATAAGTACGATTAGTTAATATATCTATCAATATTTGATCAAACTAATTTTTTACTTATATATTTTTCTCTTCACAACTTATAAGATGAACGTAAATCTCGTCGAGATCACAAAATGAAATCTTAAAGAATACGATGATGATGAAGTCTTAAGGGGTGGTGCTCCCCATTGTTGGAAATGGTTTGGAAAATTTGGGTAAAAAACAGGTTTTTTCCTAACTTTGGTCTAATATTTAGGTGGGACCCGTGCGTCGATTTTCGCAGGTCAAAATGGTAACGCGTTCTATGCCGCGTTGTGATTCACGTGGTATATTTGGTTGCTCAAAACCATTATTGAGTGAATGGTAAATTGAAGTCAAAGTGTGCTCCATGGAAATGAAGTTTTGGTGGAAATTTCTTAAAGTTTGTGTAATGGCTTGTCTCACATTGATTTGATGGGAAGTTTTGAATGAGTTTATATAGCTTGGACTTATAACTTGGGAGGGCGTCAAAGGGCACCCCAAATTTGTAGAAGGGAGAGGTTATGGGCTAGACTTATTGGACCCAAAAATCAACACATGCGGGCCCGCCTGGGCGCGGATGCGTGGTGTGAGGTTGGGTTGGGCTTGTCCAACCCAATACTAATCTTTTTGGGCAAAAAATATTTGAATTCAATTTATTTTTGATAGAATAAATTCTGTCCAAATTTAAATTTTAATTTTTTGAATTCAAAATTTTATTTGCACCTCTTCAGAAATTCTTTACAGGTTTGGATCTATCCAAAATCGAATCTGTTCGGTTCAAATTTAAATCCACCCGAACAGATTTGAAATTCAAACAGATTCAGTTATCTGTTTAAATTCAAACCCAACAGGTACAGTACCTGTTCAAACAGGTATGCTACCTGTTCAATTCAAAATTAAAGGGTGCCATTATTTCTATAAATAGACCAGCCCTCATTTGATTAGATACACTCCAATTTTCGTCCATCTTTTGCTGCAAATCATCTCTGCATGTTGCTGTATTTATTCCATTATTTTTCTGTGAGAAATAGTGTATATACTAAGTGTGTTCGTTGAACAAATAAATTGTAGTGCTGCATTTATTTGTTGTTGATCATTTCATCCTGGGAGATAGACATCCATATTCTGAAAGCACCGTGAAGAGGACGAATCTGTCTTAAGGACACAGTGTCGAACACTGGACTTGATCAGATTATTATTTGAAGAAATTAATCAAGTAAGTTGTTTAATTTATTATTCTATTTTATTTGTTTATTTCAATCAGATTTTAATTTTGTTTTTGTAACAAAATAAAATCTGTTTTTATTTATTTAATTTTATTTCTAGTTTTGATTTTTGTAATCAAACAATTTTCTCTCATTTCCTTTATTTCTTTTATATTCTGTTTATTATTAAGTACACAAACAAAATTAATTAATTACAGTGAAAATTGTCCAACACCCATAAATAAAGCCACTGAAATCTAACCTTTTCTTTGTCTCAAACTCTTTCTCAGCAAAATGGGTGTGACAAAGATAGAATTTGAGATGGAGATTGGATATAAAAGACTTGATCTAATAAATAAATTACAAATGCCAATGTTTGAAGGTCATTGACTTAAAAAAAAAAATTAAAAAATAAAAACTTTAAAAGACAAGTTAACCTTGAAGTTAAAGTTTTACCCCTTGTCTTCACCAGATTGGTTCAGGCCAGAATCTTTCACTTGGTTGGTTTAAACTCTGAACCTCTTAGGAAGAGTTCATGTGGAACACCCCCTCTAATAAGTATTAATTTAAGTTTGTATTTGAATTATAGATTTAAATAAGAATTTAAAAAAATATGAATGAAAATAAGTTAATTTTTTGGGGGGTAAATATTGCAGTAAAATGGAATTTTGTCAAAATTTTTGCAATTGAATGAAAAGATCTATTTTAATTGCACTGAACCTACAGGCTACAAAATATTTGCAATGGCACGGGAATATTCTTCTTTTAGTTCTGAAATATTTTATACATGCATAAAATTTATTTTAAAAAATTTATAAAAATAATGTGACAACGTTATTATTGTAAATAAATGTATATTCAATAGTGTTTTGTTTTGACCTGGTGGTAACTAACTTGTTAGGAAGATAATACCAGAGATCTTATATATCTCTGTCTGTAACTTGTTTTATTTTCTTTCTGTTGTTTGTTCTTTAAACATTTCCAAAGCACCAAAAAAAAAATATAAAACAAAAGAAGAAGAAGAAGAAGAAGAAGAAGAAGTAAATGGTTCATAATAAGTCACAAGTAAATGATTCATAATAAGTCACATCATTATTTATGAATATGTTGTAAATTTTTTATTTAAAATTAATTTTTCTTATTTTTAAACTGAAAAATTAATTACTAAAATTGTGGATAAAAGTTTTCAAACATATCTCCCTTTCCAATTGATATTATAGTTAATTTATTTTATCTTTTTAGTTGATCTTACGTACAATTTTATCAATTTTAATTTTAAAATCTTTTTAATTATTTATTTATTTTTTCTCTTCTCTTGTGAATGTTATATTGTCAATCTAAACAATGCATGCCATCAATTGAAACATTGTTAACACATTTATAATTATACATGTTGAGTGTGTGTTGATATGTTTTTTTGTTTATAATTGTCGATACATTGTTAACACATTTATAATTATACATGTTGAGTGTGTGTTGATATGTTTTTTTGTTTATAATTGTTGATATCCTAACCTTTTTTCAACTAATATGACAATTGTCTAGGAAATTTAAGTACATCAGTCATAAAAATTGGGTCCTCTCTCAATTGGTGGCCTTATTAGTTTTACAACTAATATGACAATTGTCCAGCAAATTTAAGTATATCAGTCATAAAAATTGGGTCCTCTCTCAATGCGGGGCCTTAGTTTTACAACTAATATGACAATTGTCAAGCAAATTTAAGCATATTTGCCATAAAATTTGGACCATCTCTCAATACATGACCTTAGGCGCACTACAACAAAAATATATTTTAGTGACACTATGTTTTTAAAAAATGTCACAAAAAAAATATTTTGTGGCATGCTCTAGAAAAATGTCATAGAGCCACAAACATACAAGGCTCTAGTAGCATTTTAATAAAAAAAAAAAGTGTCACTTCATTACAACAAAAATGTAATTTAATAGCATCAATTTTATGGCATTAAGTTACTTTTTATGGCATTAAGTGAAAAATGTCATAAACAAATATTTTATGACATTTTGAGAAATGTCACTAAACCAAAAAAATTCCAAGCTATCTAATGTCATTTTTTGAAAAAATCAAAAAATGTCAATATACTTTCAAAATTTTTTAAAATGCACAAAATAAATATAAAAAAATAAATTGAACTCAATATAACATGCTATCAATTGGACCAATTTGAGACAAAATCAAAAAATCAAGGTTAAAATCGATTCAATTGAAATTACAAAAACTAAAATAACACAATAGCCAAAATAGAAGGACTAATAGTGTATTTTGCCCTAATTGTTAGCATTTTTTAATGACAAATATGCATACAAGTGACATATTTCATTCTTTTAGAGGCAAAATAATAAATTTGCTCAACTCGGTGAGTTAATCTGAACAAATTCAACGGTCATTTTTCGTCAAAAACACTAACGGTATTATTAATTTGACCAAATTGACACAAAATTAAAATTTTAAATGATCTAATTAAAAAAAAATAGGGCAAATTACATATACACCCCTTCAGGTTTGACAAAATTACAGATACCCCCCTGAGGTTTGAGAAATTACGAATTCCCCCTGAATGCTATATTTGCATAAGAAATTAGGGGGTAATTTGTTATGAAATATAAACCTCAGGGGGTAAATTGTTATGAAAATACAAACCTCAGGGGGCGGGATGTAATTTCCGAAACCTCAGGGGGGTATCTGTAATTTAACCAAACCTCGAGGGGTGTATATGTAATTTGCCCTAAAATTAAAGGGCAAATTACATATACACCCCTCAAGGTTTGGTTAAAATGAGAATTTAATGTGATGTTTAATTATATATAATTAATCTAAATATTTATATTTATTTATATGTTTTTTATTTATATAAAAAGATGTTATATATATTGCTCATATATAACATATTTATATATGTTGTATTTATATCATAAGAGGCGGGAAAAAAAAAAGAAAAAAAAAAGGCTGTGCCTGTGTGAACAAAAGAACGAGAGGGCTTAGGGTTGTGCCTGTGTGAACAAAAAAATAAAAATAAATAAATAAATAAAAAAGAGAGGGCGGGAGAGAAAGCTTAAAGAGAGTGCCGGGGGAGTTCCGATAAAGAGGAGAGGGAACAAGAAAGGGCTATAGTTTTATTTTGGTATTTTTATTAATTTTTTAAGTATTTTTTTAATTTTTTAAAAAATAATTCACCTTGTTTGGTTTTCAGTTTTTCAAAACACTTTTCAGAAAATTTTACTCTCTTATTTTTCGTGTTTTTTTTGTTTTTACTGAATTTTTTTAATATTTTAAGTATTTTTTTTACGTTTAAGACACACTTAACATAAATACACCTAAAAAGTAAAAAAATTGTAAAAAGAATCTTTTAAAAATTCATTAAATACTAAAAATACAAAAAAATACAAGAATTCAGTATATTTTTTATATTTTTATGTATTTATTAATTTTTTAAAATATTTTTCTCACAAATTTTTTACTTTTTAGATACATCTAAGTAAGGTGTATCTAAAAAAGTAAATTTTTTTTAAAATTTAAAAAATATTCACTAAAAATAAAAAAACACAAAAATCAAAAAAGTCAATTTTCAAAAAACTTAATCCAGAAAACTCAAACCAAACACAGTGATTATGAGTGCAAAATTTATTTTGTTATTTTTATTTATTTAATGTTGGTTTGATATTGAACTTGCATGTAGATGATGGATTGATTTCAACTATTTTGATTAGTTGTGTATGCAAGGTTTATGATTTTTATATGTATTTATTTTATGGTTGTAATCACACTCATGGATATATGAAATTAAAAAAGATTAGGAACCTATAGATAAATTCTGAATATTCTACCATGCCTCTACGAATTGTTGTTTTATTTGAGTGCTGATGAAAAAAAGTGTATAAAAAAAAGTGAGGATTATCAGATTTATTTGAATGTCTTAGGCTCGGCATTGTTATATTTGTTCTCATGAGTAGATGATGGGTTGTGTAAATATATTGTTGTCTCGTTCTCAAGAGTAGACAAGTGTTTTAACTTACATGCGTACGTATATGCTAACCGTCCAGAGAGTGTGGTTCAAACTCGGGACGATATTCTTGTGCAAGTTTGGCTTCGGAGCGGTGTTAGGTATACGGGAGGCACATGGGATATATGTGTAGGCCGGAAGTGAAGGGCCGGAGTGGTGGAGTTAAGGTACAAAGAATTACATATGAACTTATGGTACAGTTTGAATTGCTTTGATTTTTACATCTTGAAAAATAATAAACGACCTCAATAAATTATGAAATTTGGGTAGAGGCATGTATACGTAATTCTAAACAACTTTTGTATTTTAACTTTTTTAAAAAAAGATTGATTAAAACTTGTAATCGGATGATCTTGATTACAATAGTTTTTATTCATTTTAGCAATGTAGATTTTAGATGCTGTTTTAACCCACGAAATGAGCTCATTTTTATTGATTTCTCACAAATTGAAGTAAAACATTATTCTGAACACTTTTTGCGTTTTGAACTTTTTCGAAAAAAATCATCTTAGGGTAGTTTCTTTTCATTTTCAGCTTCAGATTTTTCGGTCAAATTCTGTCTAGATTCTTCTATCAAGTTTTTCTCTCAATCTGTTTAGTTTATACTAAATTCGCTTGCCTTGCCTTTTAAGAAATTTTTCTATATAACTTTTATTCTTTGAGTTTTGGTCAATTCGAATGATTTAAGCATAAAGTGATACATTTTTGTACTTCTTCAGTAATTTACCTTATAATTAAATTATACTAACTTTATTTTTTGCATAATGGTGGTCTTACCAACTTTTTTATGCAGGGCTGACCCACTATATTTATTTTTTTATTTTCATTATTTTTTTATATACTCAATTTATATTTAGTTGTGTACAGGTAAGAAACTAAATGTTACCGTATCTCGAGAAACTATCGCTACAGGAAAAATGGCCTACTACAACTTTTTTTTTTATGGCATTTAGGGAAACGCCATAATAGATGAATTAAACACAACGTTTTCAAAATGTTGTCTTTGATCTCGGTTAAACGGCATCGTATTGGGTGTATATTGACACCGTCCATACTCCGTTTCTCACTTTCTCTGTGTCTCTTCCATAACTCAGTCTCTCTCTTTCTCTCTCTCTCTATCTCTCTCTTCCAATGCCCTCAATTTGAAGCTCTAGCTCGCACGATTGCAGATTTTACATTGTATATTCATCGAACTTGTGACAACCACCACCTTAATTAAGTAAATTAATTATATATTGATTACGTACTTAATTTTAATCATGCGATTATGTATTGTTAAATGTTATTGATTGTCATGTGATTTATTGAATTGTGTTATTAAGAACAGATAGGTTAGAATGAGAAATAAGCCTGTCTGATTCGTAAATTTTAACAGGTTAGAATTAAATTATTGGATAGGCAATTAGAGCCTTATTCACATTTATATAATTAAATTTAGTGTAATTGAGATTATAATTTGATGATGAGTAATTTAATTTAACTTAAAGAAAATTAGGAATTAATTAAAGCCTTAGATAAATTAATTAGTGAATAAAATAAAATAAAAAGTAAAAGTATCCTGTTTATAATTCAAGATTTAATTAAGTGAGGTTTGTATTAGGACATTTAATGATGTTGAGTGTAGGAGATTATTTTCTAGTGGGTGTGCTGAGAATCTGGGTGTGTGCAGAGAAATCTATGTAGGTGTGTGTGTGCTGAGCAATCTAGTGGTGTACTGAGTAACCATATTTGTATGTATAGTTTAGTGTAATGAGATATAGAGAGAGAGAGAGAGAGAGAGAGAGAGGAGCTTGGGTGGAAGAAGAAGAGAGCTAGGGAGATTCATCTTCTAATATGAAATTAAACTCTTGGTGTGTATTTACCTTTGCATTTTGTATCATCTAATCCATAGAATTAAAGGGATTTTGGGAGTAATTGCATAAATTAGCTTGAAGATGATGAATATGGAAATTTTGTATCTATATATGCATATATGTGTTGAATCACCATTTGTGAGCATGAATATGTAATCTATGTTGAATTTTAAAGTTTACTCTTACATGCATCCCTGATTTAAAGAGTTTTGAAATCTAATCTCCTATTTTGGAAGCCATTGTTGTGAGCTTGAAACTAATCTTTGCATGCATGAATATTTGAGACCCATTTATGAAAAAATCATGAGATTTGTGCAAGAGGCTTGAGAATAATTATGTATTTGAATTTCCTAAAGTGTTTACAAATTTATGAAAGTGTTTCATGGATTAATGCAAGGCAAACTCCATTTTTGAAGCTTAAACCTAGTTTTGGAAAACCTAGAAATTAAGCAGGATTGAAGTAATTTGAAAAGGATTGTTGTAAATTGAAAGCCGTAAAGGCGACAGAAACCGAAATTAATTACTTTATTATGATTAATGTAATTTTTAGAGTCTATCGTGAAATTTAATTAAACATTGATTCAGATCAAATTAAGTAGATTAAATTTAATTAACTTAAGTTATAATTATTTAACTTAAGCTTTGATTAATTAAATAAACTAATTGAGCCTATATATATAATAGCTCATATTCTTGAGCTCAAAATATAAGTTAATTAGTGGGCTTTGTAGAGAGAGAGAGAGAGAGAGAGAGACAACTTGAGAAAGAGAGTTTTTTTTAGAGAGCTTAAGGAAGACATTGAAGAACAAGCTTAAAGCTTCATAATTCGACAAGTTAAGGTAGGAATTTCTTAAATTCTTGAATTTAAGACATCTACATTCATATCTTCTTGAAAGTACACTTAATTGAGAAAGAATCATGTATGATTAAGAATGTATTGTGATGTAAATTGAAGTAGGAAACCTTTATGAGTTTGTATGGTTGGATTTGAAGAAAGTAGTTCATAAACATGTCATGCATAGTATAAATTTATAGCAAATCATGTTTAATTGAAAGTTTTTGGGTGTAAATTAATGTTAAGAATTCATATGAGCATAAAAGTGAAGAATTGAAAGAATTGAGTTCGCATTTTGCACACTATCCGCTCGAGCGCCCAAGCCTTTTCAGCATATTTTGACATGTTGTTCCGTGTTTACATCTTTGCTTTTGTCTTCTTCTGAGTATTTCTAAGCATGAATTATGACTTATTAAGGTACTGATATGTAAGGAAACAACATGTACAATTGAATTAGAATGAGAAGATAAAGTAGTGATTAGAACAATGTGTTCCAATGTGTTTGGTATATGTGATATATAGTGTACGGGGAGCAAATATTCCGGCAAGCCCGTACTCCTTTCTTTCGAGCTCCGTCTCTGTCCGATCACCTACGAGCAAATAATGGTGAGCTACCCGGCGGTGTGTGGCCGGAAAAACCCTCCGACGATCAAGTTAGCACACACCTTAGGATAGATAGAGAGAGAAGGGGGTTAGAGTGTAGGAGTTTTCTTACAAAGTGTTCGTCTTCTCGCGTATGGGGGGCGCAGTCATGCTTATATACCCTCTGCGCCCCATATCCACTCCCAGTCATCTCCTGACACGTGGCTCTGCAATCCCATCTGTCAGCGTAAACCTTGCTAACACATCACCTAATCTCAACTGCCTGCCTTCTCAGCTGGAGCTCGGCAGCCGAGCTCCTCTATCCACGGCCGTGCTGTGCTTCATACCCAAGCACTTAACTGGCTAAGCCCAAGGAGGACCGGGCTAGGTGGCATCTCGGCAAAGCCGAGCCCGGGGCACCTCCTGTGGTCGGCCTTCCTGCCGATCAAACGATTACCTCAGATGACCACGCCTTTCCGGGCGCCGGTCACTCAGCTTGACTGGCTCCGCCATCGCCTGATCAAGTAGCTCGGTCCAACCGAGCACTGCCTTGCCGAGCAGCTTCTTTACGGTCTGGGGCGGCACATACTTGGCCCAACTCCTACCCGGCCCAAGTCCTGACAGCCCATCTCCGGGCGGATCGCTGGTCATCTCAACCCCATGCATCATTAGGCTCTCAACCTGCTCGGCCGTTACCTCGGCCCAATTCCAGATCATAAATCCCCCTCTCAATTGCCCCTTAATTCCGTCTGCGCGAGCATGACTGGGATTACCTATACTTCGACCGGGGTAACATTTCTTCGGTCTTCAAAATGCCAAAGGGCGACCAGGCTAGTTAACATTACTGTCTGCAAGCTTGCCCGATTATACTCCTCGGCTGACGTCCTCTTCTTTGAAAGTAGCCCGGTTGGCTCTTCGACTCTTCAATCTGTCTCTTTAGTTCTGACGTCGCCATAAATGGGGACACGTGGCGGGCTGCCATTGGTTCTTGAGCAGCCAACCCGCCGTTTTTTCCAGAATTTGAATTTGGGCGGTCTCTTTTGTTTATACATACAAGACCCTTCGTCCTCATTTTCCTCCTACTGTCTTTCTGCAACCCGACTCGCTAGAGCTCTAGCATCTTCCTCCAAGCCTCGCTTGCCATTCTTTGCATTTGTGCTCGAAGGAAAAGTAATTGCCCCACACTGGTAAGACCTTCAATCCCTCATTTGTAGCTATCTTTTTTAATATTTCACACATTAGGGCACTAAAACTTAGTTCTTAGGGCATAAGCCACAGAAACCGTCCCAAACCTCCCACTGTTCTTGGTGTTCTTTATTTTTCCTGAAGAACACTGAAGAACTGGGCGGACCGGGCTCCTGGTCTTCATTTGATCCAAAAAACCAATCTAACCGAGCAAATAACATGTTTGTCTCAACCCCAGTAAAAACCGAGATAACAAAAGGAATTGGTCGTCCAACCGAGCTAACATCTGGTCTGCTTGGGCGACCGAGCTCCTTAGTTAGCTTAGACGACCGAGGTGGTTTGGCACTCTTAATGACCGAGCTAAAGGCCGGCTCCCTTCGCGCGACCGCGCTCACGCTTACACTTGCCATCATTTTCCTACAGAGTCCAAGGGGACCACTGTCCGTTCCTGAGGCTCTCAGGGCCGAGCAACAACCAATTACTATAGTGCCAAACCCCTCAGCCGAGCTATCCTAGGCCGGCCACAAATGGGGAAATTCCGCTTCCTAGTGGATACTCCAGCCGCGCTGGCTGTGTTCAGGGAGGAGTACAGCATCCCGGCCGATGTCCACCTGGAGCTCGCAGAAGAAGAGACCACGCCTTGGGGTAGAACAGAACAATGCCCCTTCACCGTGCTGTCGATCGTCGAAGGAGGCCTCCGTTTTCCACTAAAACCCACTTATCACCGAGTTCCTCCGCCGCACCAGGCTGGCACCCACACAAATGTCCACCAACACTTATCGAATTATCAACGGCGTCCATGAATTGAAAAATCGGCTAGGCACCAATTTAGGTTTAGCCGAGATATTGAGGCAATACATGATGGGTCACACCGGTGACGGCCTAGCCTATTACTTGAAAATCAGACCGGGCAAGGAGAAAATTGTAACCGGCACCCCAGATAAAGATTTGCACGACGACAATTTTTTCTGGGTATCGGGCAATTACGAAACAGCTGAGGTACCGGGCTGGTTTATAAGCAAGAACTTCGGTTCCTCATGTAAGCCGCTCAAAGTTGCTCGGTCAGCTTACCTCTTTACTCTGTAATTAACTGGTTTTCCTGTTTCTTTTGCAGCAATCCAAGCCTTGCAAGCCAATTATCAATTTCCCAACGTAGAGGCAATACGGACCGTGCTCCACCATCGCCATCGAGATTGCAACGAACTGCTCGGTTACACCCCAACCTACATGTACTCTGCTCCGCGCCGGAGTAGAGTAACAGACTTCCTCCCTGCTCCATCGCCACCTCCAGATCCTACCCTTCCTGGCATCCCCTTAATCCGGTTGACAGACGAACAGGAAATGGCTAAAAGAAGCCGAATCAAAAACCTTCTTACTGCAACCTCGGCCGAGATACCGAGCGTTGTCGCCCGCTCCCCGGCTGCCGGTCAATCAAGTGCCGCCGTGGTCGCCTTAGCTTCTCCAGCCGCCGGGCAGTCTAGCAGAGAAACACGTCGAGCTGGCAAAAGACCACGGGTAGATCCCTCTACCGAGCTCGTCGCCGAACTGACAACCGAGCAACCTGTCGAAACGGTTAGCTCCATCCTAGCATGGCGGCCGCAGCTGAAGCACCGGGGCAAAGAGATCCCGGCAAATGCTTCGGTCAAAGGCGACAAGGAGCAGTTACTTGCCTTCGACCTCTCAAAGGCTCTGCTGCTGCCCAGCGACGTGGTTGGCAGCGACCATGTTCCTGACACCCGGCTGGTCAAATTCGCTGTGATGTCCATGACCAGGGTAAGGATTTCAATCTTTTGCTTCAATTTTCACAAGTGTTTGCACGGTTTCTTCTCTGATCAAATTCTCATTTTGCAGGCCATCCAAAAGCAGCACTTGGTCATGGAGCGCATCCACAGACTTCGGCAGAAGGCGAGTGATACCGCCAGCCAAGTTGAAAGCCTCCAAACCGAGCTTGGCCGAGCAAAGTCCTCGCTCGAAGCCGTCAATTCCGACAACAACAGGCTGCTCGGCCAACTTGAAGCAGCCGAGAAACAGAAAAACGGGCTCCAGGTCGAGCTTGACGCGCTTAAGAAGTCCAGGAAAAAGGACTGCGAGGATGCCAATAACGCTGGTTTCAACGAAGCCAAGGAAAACTACAAGAAACAAGTCTTCGCCACGCAGGACATTTACTTCCAAGTTGGATGGAAGGCTGCATGTCAACAGCTCGGTCAGGGTCCTGATACTGACGTGTTTACTTCTCCACCGGCTGTCTTCTTACCGACCTACCTCATTTCATATGCCAATGACACCTTCAGCGCGCTGCAAGCTGAGGCCGAGGAAGGACTCGAAGAGGAAGGCGAGACAGACGCTGAAGGAGAGGATCAAACCGAACAGGAGCAGGTCGGCCAGACTGGGACCGGTGTCCAGGGCCCAACTGCCACGGTCAACCTGGATGCTGATGAGGAATTCCCTGATCTCTCCCCCCTAGCTTAGGTTTCTTTTCTTTTTGTATGTTTGCTTTCTGCGTTTCTGATGTAACCGGGCTCTGTCCCCACCTTTTGTATTTACTTTCTTATCAATGAAAAACTCAAATTTTGCCAAGTGTTTGCACGGTTGTCATCAATTCCATTTTCAGCAAAACATCTCGGTATAAATCATAGATTGAACGAAACACCTCGTCAACCGGAATACATAACTCGGTTGAAGTACTTAAGCAGAACAAAACAGCAACTTCATAAACTGAAATAACCACCTCGGTTGGTAATAACAAAGTTGAACAAATCACCAACTCTTCCAACCGGAGTAAATCATCTCGGTTGGGAATAGCAGTTGAAAAAATCACCAACTCTTCTAACCGGGATAAATCATCTCGGTTGGGATTCCTAAGTTGGACAAAACACCAACTCTTCTAATCGGAGTAAATCATCTTGGTTGGGAATCCTAAGTTGGACAAAACACCAACTCTTCTAATCGGAGTAAATCATCTTGGTTGGGAATCCTAAGTTGGACAAAACACCAACTCTTCCAACCGGAGTAAATCATCTTGGTTGGGAATCCGAAGTCAGACAAAACACCAACTCTACCAACCGGAGTAAATAATCTCGGTTGGGAATCCGAAGTTGGACAAAACACCAACTCTACCAATCGGAGTAAATCATCTCGGTTGGGAATTCAAAGTTGGACAAAACACCAACTCTACCAACCGGAGTAAATCATCTCGGTTAGGAATCCGAAGTTGGACAAAACACCAACTCTACCAACCAAAGTAAATCATCTCGGTTGGGAATCCGAAGTTGGACAAAACACCAACTCTACCAGCCGGAGTAAATAATCTCAGTTTTTACAGTAAAACAACAGTCCAAGTGCTAAAGGAAAATTACTTCTATATATTGACAAAAAGAATTACATTCTGAAGTGCAAGCCAAAAAAAATTCCTTTGCACAAGAAAAGAAAGCAAAAGCTTAGAAATAATACAGTTTCAGGTTGGCCGCATTCCATGGCCGGGGTATTGCTCTTCCCTCTAGATCCTCCAAGTGGTAAGCCCCCTTGCCCGCCAGACCGGTGATCTTGTAGGGTCCTTCCCAATTTGCCCCTAGTTTGCCTTCACCTGGCACCAGGGTGTTGCCCATAACTTTCCTCAAAACCCAATCACCAACTTTGAACGGTCTGGGGTGCACCGTCTTGTTGTATTTCTTTGAGAGCTCTTGTTGGTAGGCGGCCACATGGATGAGGGCCTTCTCCCGACGCTCGTCCACTAGGTCCAGCTCCAAGGCAATAGCCTCGGTATTCAGTTCGGGCTCAAAACTCTCACTTCTTAGGGTGGGCATGCTAACTTCCAAAGGTATGACCGCCTCCATGCCATAAGCCAAAGCAAATGGAGTTTCCCCGGTAGATCGCCGCGGGGTTGTTCGGTATGCCCAAAGGACGCTGGGTAACTCCTCAGCCCAT
>NW_021025898.1:959063-1048149 GCF_004153795.1 Camellia sinensis
GTTTAACTAAATAGTTATTATTTGTTGTAAATAACTAGTTTAAGTGTTCTAGCTATTTTTATTGTTTTTGTAATAATTACTTTAGCTTCTAATTAGTTAGCTAGTATAAGTCATCGGACTCTGCTCGTGGCGGGAGCGAAATGCTGTAATAATGTGTAGGTCGTTCCAACCCACGTCTTTCTTCCTTATTTACCTGCTTATGATGGTTAGGATTAAAGACATCATGTTTTGTTTAGCTTCTCCATTTTCATCCACTTATATTGCATGCACCGAGACTCGATTCATCATTCTTAACTTGTGTTAGGTTAAATACTTCTCTTGAACAACGTTGCTTAAATCGCCATGCTATCAAATTGGTTTCACATGCCATATAGCCTAGTAATTGCATACTGTATGTGTTGCATTAGTAATCGCATTAATTAGAAAGTCATGTTAATCTTTCTAATTTTATCATCTTTTGGATTGGCGGCCAGTACTCAGGTAAGCTTTTATTTGCGTAGCGAATCGCATGCGGTCATAATGTTGCCATGTTCGAACAGCGATGACTTACCATGAGCGCTAAAGTACCTTATATAAACTGTTTGAATGCCTATGGAATGAAGGCTACTTGCTTGAATTTGAATAATTTCTGAGTAATGTTTATTGCGATCACTTTTTCAGTATTGACATTATTCGAAAATATTTTCAAAAACAAAACAGTGAGATCAAGTGTTTTCAATTCTTGCAAATTGTCTTTACTCTGTGTGTTGTGATGATCACCATAGTAATGTTAGCAATATATCAGAAAAAAGAATGATGAGACGGATTTATATCTGATTAGTAAAGGTCATCTTGATCGGGAAGCGAGGGTGACTAATTCATGAACCTTCCCTCTAACCTAAGTTTCCCCAGCCAGACAATCGTTGATTGTGATGGACATGGGCCTTTGCGAGCCTGGGTTTCCAAGAATTTCTCCAAATATTTAAGTGGCGACTCTATTATCTGGCAAAGCAGTCCATTTTTTTGGCAATTGAGTCAAAATTTATTTTCTCCAAAAGATTTTGCCGGATTGGGACTCTTTGGGATATTATTCGCATATATGCACTTGAGACTCGGATTACAAGAACAAGGAGTCCGATACGTACGGGCCTTTGCTTTCGTAAAGGAGGCATCGGCGAAAAAGCTGAGATGCAGGTCATGTTCTGACGTGTCGAAGTGTCTACTTGTCAGCGAAGTAAGCTCCGAGCATTCATCTCCCACCTCAAGTTGCAGCCACGGCTTGAAGTCCGGAGTTGTCTATTTAGGGTACATATTACTATAGACCCTATCCAGTTTACCGTTGCCTCTGGAGAAAGAAGTTTTCACAAGTAAATATTCGATCAAATTCCTACATTCGCTATCAACAATGTGACAAGAAAAAGATTTGAATGGATTAAGCTGTATATTTCTATGTGAAAGGATTTGGATAGATATAAAATTATTATATAACTTAATTAGTTGATTTTGCAGCTAAAAATGCAAGAAGGGGACTAAGTATGTTAGTAGTGACATCGATTATTTGTTATGGGGCCTGTTATTGTAAGCTCTTACTAGGGGAAATATTGTAAACTAAAAGCAACCTCACAAAGCAGTTTTAATGTTTTTGGAAGTCATTATACTGATTTCTTCCTATTCTAATATAGGAAAGTAAATTTTAGTTTATAATTATGATATATGTTCAAAGTATAACTAAATTTAAAAATTTGTAGATACCTTATCATTTATATGCATAAATTTTTATTAAAAAAAAAATATTCGCAGGGCCCATTTTCACAGGCGCCTTAGGCCCCACAAAATCTCAGGTCGGCCCTGGTTGGTGCATTTCGGTCATCCTGCCCCCGGGATCGACTTGGAGCCTGATTCGGCTTCACACGCCATCAATGTAAGGTCTAGGTGCCGCCGTCGACCAGTCTTTCAAGTTGTTGCTCAATAGCAAAACAATCCTCAGTCCCGGTGACCTCTCTCCCGGGTGGAATGTTCAACGATACCGCGGATTTGTAGCCCTTCTGTCCATCTCCCAATTAGCAGGAAATCGAAACAATAACCGGACATACTCCTCGTCTCGGATTTCACTAAGTATGCGATAAATTGGAATCTTGAAGACCGTGGTGATGCCAGTCCTTGCCTTCAATCTTCTGTTGGCATCCGCAACATCATCTCGGGTGTAGTCATCCCGGTCGTGCCGACGTCCTCTACCCGGTTCTTACGATTCGAGCCACGGTCTGATTCCTCTGCTCTATCACTTGAGCGGCTGGACTCTCGCCCAACTGCGTGCATTTTGCCGACCGTCTTCTTGTCTGTTGCTACCGGAGTCGACTTCACGGTAGATGCTGACGCGTCATCCTCTACTCGGATGTGCTCATTGATGCGCTGCATGAGTTGGCCCATGGAGGTCGGTTGGTGTATGGTAAGCGAGTCCCGCAGTCTATGTCCGACCGGAAGACCACGCTTGTATTGCGTGATTGCAAGGTTGACCGGGCAATCTAAGATCTCGTTGAAGGTCTCCCAATACCTGGAGTTATATGCCTTCAGTGTGTCACTCGGTTCCATCTTGACACTAAGTAAATGATCGACTTCTTTTGGTGTTTTTGTGTTGGTTTTGAAGCGCGTCACAAAGGCTTCGGCCAACTGATGCCACTGTTGTATGCTCCCTTCCGGCAACCTCTTGAACCACTTCAAGCCCAGCTCGCCTAAACTCGACGGGAAGATCAGGCACATAAGTTCATCATTTTGCCTATGTCCGGCCATAACCTGTCGGAAGTGGCTCACATGCATGTAAGGATCGGTTTTTCCGTCATAGAGTGTGAACTTAGGCTGATGGAAGCCCGCCGGAAGCGGTGCTGTTTCTATTTCCAGGGAAAAAGGGGTGGCACTCAACCTGGCCAAATCTGAATCCATTAGGAGTGGCGCTGCTTAGCGGGGTGGAGGTATTCCGACCTCTTCACTGGCGTGAACCCCGTAGGATAACCGCTGGAACGCCGATATCCTCTGAGCTTCGCGCCGGCGAGCCCGCTCCTTCAAGACCGCCCGCAAATCCTCTAAGTGAGCAGAATATGAGTACCTCGACGTCGTCACCGGACGTGAGGGCTGATATGTGCTATCCTGCGCGCTAGACTTCTCTGCATGCACGTTGGAATCACTAACCTGGTAACTTCTGGTAATAGAGATGGATGGAGTGCGTCGCTGACTTTGACCGCCTGAACGGCGGGATGGGGTGCGCTCACTGTGGTCACCCACTCCAGCTACACCCTTCCCTTTGACATGCCACGTAAGCTCCTCCATCTCTGCCGCCATTCGCCGGATGACAGCGTCTTGGTCCCTCAACTTGTGTTCCAGACGTCGGGCATGTGATTCTCTCCGTCGCCGATGACCGTCCGGACTTCGTGAGTGGCCATAACTTCTTCCGCGCTTATCCCGCGCGTCTCCGGACTGACCTCTGGTGGGCGTCTCCAAGTCCGCCATTGGATGGATGGCGGGAGGTCCCTCTCTCCTTCGGGTATACTCTGGGGTGGCTCCGTCTATGGCAGACAACGGAAACTCATCGTTGTTCGCCATGGACGGCGATCAGACGAGCCTGGAAGACAAGGTTTTGTCTGTCAAGCTTCCCACAGACGGCGCCAATTGTACGAGGAGCAAATATTCTAGCAAGCCCGTATTCCTTTTTTCCGAGCTCCGTCTCTGTCCGATCACCTGCGAGCAAATAATGGTGAGCTACCCGGCGGTGTGTGGCCGGAAAAACCCTCCGACGATCAAGTTAGCACACACCTTAGGATAAATAGAGAGAGGGGGGGTTAGAGTGTAGGAGTTTTCTTACAAAGTGTTCGTCTTCTCGCGTATGGGGGGCGCAGTCATGCTTATATACCCTCTGCGCCCCATATCCACTCCCAGTCATCTCCTGACACGTGGCTCCGCAATCCCACCTATCAGCGTAAACCTTGCTGAACATCACCTAATCTCAACTGCCTGCCTTCTCAGCTGGCGCAGTCATGCTTATATACCGAATTGTGTACAATGTGATCTGTTTCCTAAAAAGGAAATTTGCTAAGAAGTTAATGAATTCCCTTTGAACAACTAATACGAAAATATGCTTTTATCATTCAGTAACCACTGTTTTGTCTATGATTCGTAAATAACGTTTTGTATAAGTTATTGGACCGTTGTAAATGTTTTGTTATAAATGACAAGTTTTCTGAGAAATTATGTTTGATATGAATGAACAAGATTCCCTATTGATCATCGAACGTGACACTATGAACAAGTTCTTGATTTTCAAAAACTTCCGTTATGTTTATGTCGATCCCTAGTGGTCGTTATGTCTATGTCGACCCGTTGCGGTTGTTATGTCTAAGTCGATCCGTTGCGATCGTTATGCCTATGTTCTCGTTCCATTGAGGACGTTCTGCTAATTTGCTAAACAATACTATTGGATCATATCACAAAATGAAAGTGACACTGAATGGTATGAAGAACTTTATGACTACTGAATGTATATGGTCGATAAATACTTCGTTTCGTCATAAACGTTTTATATAGTATTTTGTTAAAGGTCTAGTATCATTTTTGACAACGTACTGCGCTATTGTCACGACCCAAACCCGCCCCTATAGGTTTAGCACCGTAACCGGTCAGTAATTCGTGGATTACCAAAGGCCTCTGAACAGATTAGCAAATAATAAGGGGCTGCGGAAACAATAATACAAAATAGACAAGGTCCAATGAGCTGTGATAACGTACACGGGACAGAACATTTCAAAACTTACATATATACTTAAATATGCCAGTCCAGATACACAATATTTACAAGGTATTTACAGAATGTACTTCTCAAGACTTGACGTTACAGAGCATACACAAAAAACTAGCATGAATACAAAAACAGCCATGGCATTAGACTTCGATTGGAACCTCCTCGGGAGGTACAACGGTTGGCTGACAAAAATAGAACAGAAGGCCGTCAACTCTGGCCCTGGTCACCCACCGGCTCACCTACATATATAATATAAACTGTGAGCGAAAGCCCAGTGAACAATAACAGAGTAAAGGGGTTTCAATGAATGAGTCCGAAAAGCTTCAGAAATCATAATTCAGTTTCATATACAGACAGAAATCATAAGTCATGATTAAGTTTACGTGATATATCCATGAGCATTAACAGAATAGAACAGAACGTATACACGTGAAGTTACGAATAACCAGTTCCATAAAGGAACCTCCGGATTCGGGTAACAGAACAGAAGCTGAGCCCCCGTGACAGGGCCTCCGGTACGGGTAACAGAGTGTAGACAGAAATAAGTTCCATAAAGGAACCTCCGATACCAGGTAACAACTAACAGATATCACATGATGCTAAGGATGTCATGAATACATATCAGAAATTGAACAATCATTCATTGTACAGAACATATCATTTCGGAAAACAGATCTTGTTTTATCACATAGAAAGTAGATATAGTTTGAACATAACTTTACTAAGTTATTACTCACAGTTGGCCTTGAAACAGACAGACGGAGCAGATTGATCACACGATACGCGGCACGTGACCTACATAACACATAACGGACACACACTTGAAACAGAACTTCTAATTGCACAAAACTTATGTCGTTGGCTCTTAGTGTGTTTCTAACCTCTTATCCTCATTATAGGGTCCTAAACATGGCCTAGGATGAAATGAGGATACAAAAATGCCTTGGAAAACATTTTTCAAAACTTGCTGAAAATAGGGGTCTCGCTCGAGCGTGGTTTTCTTCACTCGAGCGAGCTTGTCAAAACAGAGGGGTCGCTCGAGTGTAGACTCCTTCGCTCGAGCAGTCTGTAAAAATGCAAAAGTACTGGTTGTTGAAAATCCCCGCTCAATGCCCGCTCGATGCTCGCTCGAGCGTGAGACACAGCTCTTCGCTCGAGCGTAGGTCTCTTCGCTCGAATGTGCGTCTACGTGCACCAAAAACCTGAGAGCTTGCAATTTACGCTTGAGCCACCATTCCTTTGCTCGAGCGAAGCTCTGAACAAACGATGGTCGCTCGAGCGTGGAATCCTTCGCTCGAGCGAGGAAGCCAAATTCTGGAATTTTTAGATTTGCCTCCCAAACTCAAACTAAGCATTCAACACCTCAAATCTCAACCCTTTGGGCCCATTATCTGGAAAACACTTGTAAACTCATAGTATAAGATGTTTCAAAGATCAATTTGTAAAATCAAAGCCCAAAGGTGAGTCAATTAAACACAATTTCAAATAAAACTTCAAGAACATGAAGATTAATGCAAAAACTCATACATGCATGAGTTCAGTTGAAACCAAAGCTTCCAATACAAGATCAAATGAGTCAATTATTTCAAAAACATGATGAATTCATGAACTATAATCAAGATATGAACATGCATGTAGCAATTTCCATGAAAACAACCTCGAATCTTACAAATGTATACATGCATGCATGATTTAAGCTTCAATTCAACATTTTGAACCAATTCTAGACGTAGATCACTAATGGCTCATTAACCATGTAAGAATTAATCTTAAATTCACAATTGAAAGGGAAATCTCCTACCTTAAACCTTGAATTCCAAGAATGAAAGCTCAATTTGTGCAATTATCCTCAAAATCTTCTACTTCTCCAAGCAATTCTCTAGATGAAACAATTCTCTCTCAAGTCTCTCTCTCTCTCTCTCTCTCTCTCTCGGTTTTGGCCTAGCAAAATTGGCTGAGATAGTGTATCAATTGAAATGAACTAATGGCCTCAAGATGCCCACTCAATGGCAAGTTTGGTAATTAAACAAACTAAGGCAATTTAACATAATAACTCTAATTTAATCATTCCTAATCAAATTTTAATTAAACCTACCATAAAATCACATATATTCTAACTAGTATGAAACACTAATCAATTTCGAAATCGGGCGCCGATGAGGCTTTCAATTCGCAGTTCAAAGTCTAAACATGAACAGATCATTTTATGGCAAACAGATAGAAACGCAAAGATAATGCAACACATATGCAAATTAATTCCGGATTCCTTCTAAATTACTGTTAGGCATAACTAATCATGGATTAGCATTACTCGGAGGTCGGGGTTATTACAGCTATGAAAGTTTACTGAAGGTTTATGGAACTTTATTCATTAGTACAAGTATCCGAAAAATATTTTGAACATTGTTTTGCTTGTATAAGCTATGAATCTTTACATTGGGATTATTCACTGGGCTCTAACTCACTGTTTAATATATGTATGTAGGTGATCGGGCACCGGATCAAAGTTAGTGGCGCCAACCCAAACTCTCTTTTTATTAAGCCAACTATTACACCTCACTGCAAGGTTTCAAGCCAACACATGTCAAGGCTTTTTGAGTGGTTTAGATTCACCCTTTTGAAATCAGTCTAGTGGCAAGAGTGGTCTATGACTTTTTTTTGTACTGTTTTGATTATGGGATTTAATTCCCCATCTTGTGTTTCATTTTGTATATAAGTATTTATGGACTTAAGTGGTTGTGCATACGTAAATATTTGGAAGTGGGTTTGTACATTTAAGTTCTCACAGCTCATTGGCCGTTATTTTTTATTATTGACTTGGTTTTTGCCAGCCCATTTTATTAAGTTATTGTCATTATTGTTAAGTAGGCCTTGGTAATCACGGATTACTGGCCAGTTATAACGCTAAACCTATAGGGGGCAGGTTTAGGTTCTGACAGAACTCTTTGCTATTCTTTATCGATCTGTCACTGGAGGGCTCTTCATTGAACTCGAACTGAAACTCGATCTGTTCTTTATCAAATCGTAGATCCAAAATATCATTCTTGAACCAGATCGATCTTTGTTGCTCTTATCTCAGGTACATTTTTCATTCTCTTAATCGGTGTTTGAGTTTGAAGCGTGCTTAGGCTGTAGTAGTTCTAGGATGGGTGACCCACTGGGAATAACAAATCCGTGCGTCCGTGGCCCAAAGCGGACAATATCGATGACATGTGGAGGGTTGGGGCATTACTTTTCCAAGGTAATGAAATTCCTAGCAGGACTCCCCAATTAAGCATGCTTAGGCTGGAGTAGTTTTGGGATGAGTGACCCATTGGGAAGAAAAAATCCGTGCAAACTTGGCCCAAAACGGACAATATCGATGACATGTGAAGGGTTGGGGCGTTACATCATTCTCTCTTGCTCTTCATCTCATGTACATTTTTCAAAGTAATTAATTCTTTGGTAGTTTTGTTTGGAAATAATGTGTTTTCGGCAACTTTAATTTGAAATTAAAGTAGGACCTAACCGCCGGTTGAGGTGGGTCTGAATGGTTTTGTATTCTCTTAAGTGAGAAGATTGCAATACAAATAATGAGCCAAAACCATTGAGTTATAAATGGGAATTGTCTCATAAAGTGGGCATCAATAAAGTTGGATTTAGATTTGGACTTAGTCTTAGTTTGGACTGGGCCTAGACTTGTACTTATATATGTGCTAGGTTTGGTCTTAGACTTGGACTTGAACTTAGTCTTGAGCATTAGGCTGAGCTGTGCTAGGCTTAGTTTATGCATGTGTTTGAGATTGGGCTTGGATCGTGTTGTGACCTAACACCTGTATCCATTTTGCAACCCATCTAGGTTAATTCTCAAAACTTATGCATTATATACACATTATGATTTATATAATGGTTTTGGAGTTTTGAACCTTTGTTACTCTAGCCCTAATGGCTAGAGTCGATGACATTTGATGACCCCATTGATGTTAGCCTTCATGGCTAAGGCTTTCACTTACTAGTATAAATAGAGGCATTTCTTCTCCAACTTAGTAGGTTGTTTTTAGAGAGGTTTTGTGATTGAAAATGAAATGGTGTTTTGAGATAAAAAGTTAGAGATGGTTTTTTACAGCAAAGAAAAAAATTTCTATCTTCTTTTGTTAGCCTCTTCTTTAGTTCTTGTTAGAGAGAGTGAATCCATTGTCAAGTTCGCTGAACTTATTCAAAAGATGCTTCTGTATTAGCTGGTTTCAACTATCGTATCCTGTGAGATAAATGGCGGCGTACCTCCAGCATCCATAGAAAGGCGATGAATCTATTTTAAGGAAACTGTGGTATCACACATGCTTCGATTTGTTTCTTTTCTTATTATTTGTTCTTTAATTTTCTAGAATTTAGTTACCTCAACGAGTTCTAATATTTAGTTATCCATATTAATAATTTTTTCTTTTAGTAATGTAATCTAATTTATTTTTGTATTTAGTTGTGTCGTTTATTCTGTATTTCATCTTTTAATAAATAAATAAAAAATTATTTTGTCATTTCTATTGAATTTATTTTATATATTTTTCTTGTATCATTATGGAAAAATACCAACAATCTTAAAGCAAACTTTTTTATAAATAGTTTTTGGAAAAACAATTTAGCTTTTATTTTAATTTATTCTAGTAACTCTTCGAATTAAAATTAATTTAATTGCCTAGAGTTATTGAATTGTTTTGAGTTGTTTATTTCTAATAATTTATTCATGCAATTTATTTTATATTAATTAGCTGTTATTACATGAGTTATTTGATTGTTGTGTTTAAGTTTGTAGGAGTTTATAAAAATAAAAATTTTATTATGTAAGATTCTTACTATTTTATTTGATTTGTTTGATTGTTTTCTTTCGTAGCTAACTTTCTTTACAGGTTTACCAAAGCAAAAAATGATGATATATAATACGAACAAATAAAATAAATTAGAATTAGTAAATTGGACTATTAATTTTTTATTTGAACAAGATTGCCTTTGCGTCGAATAAGGAATAATATTGGATGTTCGGAATTTTAGTGAATTTAATTATTCACTTTATAGTTCAGTTTGATTTCAGATTTATTCCGTATGTTGTTTTGAAAGTTTAGTAACAATTTCAATTTAATTTGATTAATTAAATTCTAAAAAAAAAAAACAATAGCTGAATTTTGAGACTGTTAAGAGATTCGGCTAGTCGAGAGATTTTCGACGGTATAGAATATCTCTAAACAGGTTTGTTTTGGGAGAAAATTTAATAAAATAGTTTCGATTTTTCTATATAATGATCTTATTTCTGAGCTTGCTTATAATTGTGTTGCATTATTACATGGTGGTATAGCTTGGTATTGTAGTGATATTAACTCTTATTCATTCTATTTATTTTTGGTTGTATCAATTGTGAGTTCTTTCATGTCTTGATAGGTTATTAAGGAAATTGCTCCAAAATGTTTTTGTATTCATGGAATGATAAGTTAGCCTTTAACCCTTTAGAGTTTGTTTAGGAAGTAAGTTGATTTTTTAATTTTTTTAGCCTAGGGCTAAAAAGCCTCGTTTGGGAAAGGTTTTTGATTTTTTATGAGAGAAAGAATGTAATGATTATGGGTTAAATGTAATATTTTGTCTTATTGTGCTAAAAAAGTCTATTTTGTCTTTTTGTGACTAAAATAGTCTCAAACCTAACCCAACCCTCTTCCCAAACGAAGGCTTAATGTACTAGAGAGATTTAACCTACACAAGAAAGTTAAGAGAATGCTTGTACATTCACTATAGACATGACTCCTACACTTTGGATGAATGTGAAGCAAATAAGCCCTTACTCCTTATATAGGCAACTTAGCCTATTTACGAATATTCCAGAGCCCTTAGGGCATGTAGAAGTTTTATGGAGGCTTCAACCACTTACAAGAATATTGTAGATTCTACTCTAAAACTACCTATGTACATTTTAAAATTATGTAAAATATTCTTACATTTTCTCATTAGCCTCATTTCCTTGAGCCTTCCTCATAGTGGGTAATTTTGTCTAGGTAACTCAATAGATTTGACGTAATAAATGGCATTACCTTTCCAATTTTTGAATATACTGTCAACTTCCATAACTACCAGAATAGGTTGATGACTTGAGCACATAATAATTTTTTTTTTTTTTTACTACCATGAACCCGTTCAATGAATGTTGTTCAGGTTTTCCCAGTTCTCCATTTGTCCCAACCATGTCGGAATATAAACCAATGTAGACGCGCTCTCTAAACAAAATTCCTGGAATCCTCCAGTCTCTACAGTAGATGCTGGTGAGAGTTTATAAGAGAGTCCAACCACTTCAACCAGACCCAAGTATACAACCCATGCACGATCAGCCATGCTAATTCAATTGCAGTACTCGCAGCTACAACATAGCAAAATTTTCCAATCTAATGTTGTGCACTGGTCCATTGCAGCTCAAGATCAAAGATCAGCTTAGCAATGTTAGCAAGTTTTTATTTATTTATTACCATCTCCAAAATTGGGATAATGTGTAACTTATCTTCCTTCGATATTGTTTTGGTGAAAGTCATGTGTCCTTAATCAAATTTTATTAGGTAAATTACACTTTGCCTTCTTTTTATTTGGTCACTTTCTCATTTTGGTCCTTAAAATTTGCTTTTTTCCACATTGGCTCTTCATGTTTCAATTTTTTTTTCAGTTTACTTTTAAAACTAACTTCGGTTTAAAATTAAACAAAAAATACTATGATAATTGTCACATAACATAAAATATATGTTATAATAATGAAATTTAAGTTTGTGTCAAGAGGTGTAGGTTAGGTTATATATAATAAAATATTTTTATACTATATGACTATCAATGTATCATTTTGTGTCTAAAGGAGACAAAATGTAATTTATCTAATTTTATTTTATTTTATTTAAATAGTTAATTGACGAAATGTCGACAATGTATTTTGTTATTCGTGGTTTGGTATCAAACCCTATAAGAAATATGAATTTATTAATTGAAGACATATATTATAACAAGTAACTTAGACTTCAAGATAAAGTATAGTTGGCATAATTAAGGCACATACACAGATTTTTAGACAATTTCATGTACAAGATATAGATCCTGTATTTGTGACAATTTGCACTATAATAAAGCCATAAATTATCCTTGATTTCTTGGTTTTGAGTGGCATATGATTACTGTCCCAATTTTTTTTTGGTAGTGTCATCATATGTTATAATTCGTAAATTTTGAAAGATATGCTTCGAAGCTACTCAATTTATTCGTCCCATAAAATGATGCTTGATTTTATGAAAATTAGGAAGAAAAAACACATAATAGTTTTTAATAGAAAAAAGCATTCCGTCTATTTTTATATTGTTAAAATGCTCCTAGCGAAAACAAGAAAGAAAGATGCAATCACACCCATAATATATTTACTATTTCTTTTCCACTTTTACATAAAAAAAAAAAAAAAAAAGAGTCCCAAAGGGTGGTATAATTAATAGATCACCTGTTAGATTGAGAAAGAAAAATGGATTAACAAAGAAAAATAAATACAAGAATAACCCAAATTCAATGAAGAAGAACCCAAACACCCCCAAAAAAAGAAAATGAAAAAAAAAGGAAAAATCTTTTACCTTTCTCTATATTCCAAAACACTATAAGTCCTCATTTTTCAAGGAAGTAGGGACAAAATAACAATATGACTGTATGTCATTGGACGAGTACACAGTCATATTGAAATTTTCAATCCTCGAAATTTCTACTCAAATTTAATTAGGGACATTTTGCATTTCTTCCAGGTCCTCCATAGTAAAAATAATTCCCCCAAACACTATTTATCCCTCCTTGAATGTCATAGCAATTTGGGTGATCCGCCAATACTCGAAGATTCGATAAAGGAATTAAATTGTTGTCCCAATCCACAATTTGTAAATTTCGAAAATAAGATGCTTTTCCAAATCCTTCACCGGCAAAATGGCCACTACCCATTTGGGTCGATGTGTGGAAACCCGATGGTCGACTATTTACGGTTTCTCCACCAAATTGTACCATGCTCGCGTGACTTCTCAAGTGTGTGAACAAAAATGATGGCCAATACCCGACTAGAATTCCGGATCCGAATTCAAGCCACCAATTCCCATGCTTCGGATCCTGCATATATTTAATTGAAATATAAAAAACCTGAAATCCATACAGAAGATTCTTCATTAATTACAAGCCATGTGCATGGTGGTGGCTCTCCCTATGATGAAATTGTAGTAAAAAGAGAAAAGCAAGGGAAGGTTAAAAGAAAAGAAAGCTGGTGGAAAGAGTAAATGACACTCTAAATAATAATGAAATAATATCACTTCATTTGGTGTAACCTCTAATAAAGTTAAATAATTAGTTATTTTAATTTATTCAATTAAATTTTTTTTTAAAAATATAGATTCTAATTACAAATTATATAAAAAATTCTAACACACTCTTAAAGTAAAATAAAACCATAAACAGCACCAAAGGTGGTATGTCAAATAAAGGTATAGATATTTGTGTGTGTCATATATTTGGGTTATGTTACAATATATATTTTTTGGTTCATATGCATGTGTAATTTTTTATTTGAATTAGTACTGGTTAACAATTATTGTGACATTTGGTTATGAGCCATTATGATAGAGGGTCAACAAATTGTTCAATCAAAATTGATTACAACTTATTATGATGTTTAGTTATGTCAAAATTGATGTTGGCTCTTACTTCATTATTGTGACTTTGGTCACAACTAAAACCTAAATTATATGTAATTATGATTAATTGCTCAAATTTATTTATTTTGTTAATCAATAGCTAAAAGTGAGATCATGTATAGTAAAATTTGCCAATGTCAGATATGAATTTTGTTAATGTGTGACTTTAAAGCACATGTATTATTATGAAGTGAAAAATAATACATTTTAAATAAATATATGTGTAATAAAAAATGACAATCATTTCAAGTCATCTTAACGTATGCCTAAGGCTGTGCGTTTGACAAAAAACATCATCTATGTAAAAAGAGTAATGTTATTAGAAAAGTAATAAATATTTGTTATAAAATTACATAACAAACACGCATATAATACAACTCTTTATACTCTGTAAAGGATGTACCGAAGAAATTTTTGGTAACCTTGGTCATCTCATTTTAAAATTAATTGTCCATCCTTTTTTTTATTCAGAAAATTAATTGTCCATCGAAATGATTTCTATTTTTTTAATATTATAAATAAAGGGGTACTTACATATAGGTCCTAATAAGTAGACTTATTGTTTAATAGGTCCTACAATGTTTAGTTATGTCAAAATTGATGTTGGCTCTTACTTCATTATTGTGACTTTGGTCACAACTAAAACCTAAATTATATGTAATTATGATTAATTGCTCAAATTTATTTATTTTGTTAATCAATAGCTAAAAGTGAGATCATGTATAGTAAAATTTGCCAATGTCAGATATGAATTTTGTTAATGTGTGACTTTAAAGCACATGTATTATTATGAAGTGAAAAATAATACATTTTAAATAAATATATGTGTAATAAAAAATGACAATCATTTCAAGTCATCTTAACGTATGCCTAAGGCTGTGCGTTTGACAAAAAACATCATCTATGTAAAAAGAGTAATGTTATTAGAAAAGTAATAAATAGTTGTTATAAAATTACATAACAAAGACGCATATAATACAACTCTTTATACTCTGTAAAGGATGTACGGAAGAAATTTTTGGTAACCTTGGTCATCTCATTTTAAAATTAATTGCCCATCTTTTTTTTTTTTATTCAGAAAATTAATTGTCCATCGAAATGATTTCTATTTTTTTAATAATGCAATTATCATATTACTTTTATAAATAAAGGGGTACTTACGTATAGCTCCTAATAAGTAGACTTATTGTTTAATAGGTCCTATAAAAAAAATTTGCCATAAAAAAATGTCACTAATTATAAATTTTAGCGACAATTTATAAAAATCATGACTAAAAAAAGTCACTAATTATTAATTTTTAGCAACATATATAAAAAATTGTTACAAAAATATTATTTTTAGTGATAATTTTATTAAAACTTATTTTTAATACCACTTGATAGAAATTAAGTCTAACTATTATGACCTATTAATAATTTATCTTATAATTTTAAATTCTGTATAGTAAAAACAATTTAAGTTCCCATATGAGAAGGAAGTGGAAGAGTCAAGGCAATCTTTTGAATGCAAAAGAAGGGTAGAAGAGAATCTTTCAAAGTAGAAAAGAAAAGCAAACAAGCTGAAGAAAATTATGGTCAATCTACGGAAAGAGGAATTTAAACAGTGCATGCGCGTATTGTAAGAAAGTGATTCACATTAAGATGAGTGGTCTAGATTACACTTTGGCTGGCTTTTCTGAAAATCTGTGTATGAAAGAAAATCGATGTGTCGTACACTCCACTGCAAGGTACTATGTGTGCATAATCTTAAGTAATGGGACCCACCAGAACCGTCTGATTTGTATTATGTTGAAGGTTCTTCTCCGTCAAACTTAGAAGGAGAATCCTACGGTGCAGACTTCATCAAGCCTCAAACATATCCTTTGTTGATGGTGGGTCCCACTAACCAATTTGCTCTTAAACTTCACAATCACAATTAAGGAAGGTTTTTCTTTAAACAATTAAGGAACTTAAAACAGTGAATTTGATATTTTTATTTTTTTAAGGTAAATTTTTTTTTAGTATAATTTTTTTTTAAAAAAAAATATTTTTAGTTTAGAATTGTTTATACAAATTAGAAAAATATTAAAAATAAAATTACTTTAATTTATTATTTATTTTTAATTATTGTCAAAGTGAACCTTCTTCCAAACTAAACAACTACTAACGGTAAAAACGGTCCACAATTCATAATATGGACAAGGGCTCTGCATATATGTTTTCTGTATTTTTTTGTTTTTGGGGGGTTATAATGACATTTATGTATGTTGCTCAAATAGAACACTAATTATAAATCAGCGAAGTGAAAAGTAAAAACTATATCCCAATGGAATTAATTAATTTTTTTTGGGAAAATTAGTTTGGGTTTAATACATATCACCTATTAACGTTTGGCAAATTACACTATAACCCCTCTGTCATTATAATTATTTGGACGGAATGAAGATATTAGACTTATGCACTCTCTCTTTTTTTGCTTTGCTTTGCTTTGCTTTACTCTTTTTTTTTTTTTTTTTCCTTTTCCTTTACTTTTTTTTTATAATCTAATTTCTTCTGTTTTTTTACTAGAAGTTGTTACCTTTTATATAAGCAGGGGTTGTGAAATGAAACTATTAACCACATTGAAAGGAATGTAATTTTCAAAACGTCATGGGGTGGGTAGTAATTGGACCAAACCTCAAGGGGTGTCAATGTAATTTATCCAATTTTTTTTTTTTTTTTATTGATTTGTAATTTCACTCTTCCCACATCCAAAACTATTTGAGAAAAAATAAGTACACCAACCAATTTCAGAAGGAAAATCCGGATGAAAGGACAAATTCCTTTGATTCTTGGTTAGCTGATCAAGGGCGGATGGGGTGGGCGAGGAGAGCGGCATTGCATGTCATTTTATGTCGAACCCATATTGATGTGAATATTTTGAATATTTTTTTGTAATTTAAATCTATGTATCTAAAATGCAAAACTATTTATAAATTAAGCTTGAAATTACCTTCCAGACTAACAAGCTGATATCGAATTGTCCACCACTGTATGACGAAGTTGGCGATATTGCAGCCCCAATTGCAATCATGTTGTTTGTCTGAACAAAACCCGAACACAGCAAATTGTAGCACCCTGTTGCTTGATATGCATCGGTCTGAAAAATCAATTTAAAACTTAGAAAGCAACATAACATACCGTTTATTTTGGTACAAAATATTTTCGATATTTCCTAGTCTTTAATACAATAGAAAACAAAAGTCAACTACAAAAAATCAAACTTACGGAAACAAAAAACTTACAGTCCAGTAAGTGAAGAACCTAGGATAGTTGTCCCCATACAACTCTGGGCTAACCTGTAAGAAAAATTATTAAATAAATATTTAGCATCTATGGCTACATTACATTATAAGCATTCAATGAATTTGGAAGGTGGTTGAGAGACGTAACATACATTCATTTTCATTTTCAGATTATTGAAAATTATATCATTGTTGCAGAGAAACCGCGTTTGTTCGTACCGAATAAAAATGTATATTTATCTGAACTTAATGCAATATAATTTCTAACTAAAAAAAAAAAGTTTAATTTCATAATTAGAGGGTGTTTGGGATGATTTGAATAAGTATACTTTTTGATTTTTTACGAAAAGTTATACAAAAAAATAAATAAGTAATTTGACTCAAAAAAATATGCTAATATAAGGGATGTCAAATAGTTTATTATACTAATAAGTTCATTCTACTTCATGTACAAGTCTATAATGGGTGACATTATACAACAGGAAGACTTTACTCAAACTAAGATATTTGGTCAGTAAGGGATTGATTAATTTAGTTAGACACAGTTCAATTAATGATTTGAAGGTAAATTAAATTGGCCTTCCCAAGTTATGAAATAAATTACAATTAATTTCACAATTTTAATATAATTATTTTTGTCCCTTCATGATATATAAATGAGAAAGCAATAAAAGAATAATTAATAAAACATATACCTGCCAACCAGCTTCAATGGTATTGAGATCATCACCGAATGAACCGGAGATAACCCACATTTGAGATAAGCTAAACTCATATTGATTATCTACCTGCGGTGCCCATACGTTTATACTCGCTTTCGCTCCATAGTACTCTTCTCCACTTACATACCCCACTGCATGCTGCAATTCAAACATACATAGAAACATAAATAAAGCAAAAACAATATAAATTCACTAAATAATTTTGCTTTCATTTTCAAGGACCCTTATATGGTTTATTCATCCTACATTTTGTTATGGTAAAAAACATTTTTTGAAAATTGTCTTTGGAATTTAGAATGATGGAAAACAAAAGTCAACAAAATTTAACAGAAAATAAACTTTTTTAAACAAAAAAAAAAAATACTTCTAAAAATAAAAAATATATTTTAAATTAAAGTCTTACTAATGTGTCATACTATCACCTCACCACTACCACCTCTGACCGCCATCATCACCATCACTACTTAACTACTATTACATTTGTTTCAGGGTTGGAAAAAAGTTTTTATTTTTTTTTACTTAAACTATCGGAGCATTAAAGATAAACCAATATTCTTTTATTTTTATAATTATTTACTCTTTTCCTTGTGTTTTATGTGTTTGTCGCAATTATATCAATTAGAAGTTTCGAATGCATGAGAAAGGAGGTGGAGATTAAACAAGGAAGATAGGCCATGTTTATTGGACGAATTGGATAAGAGAGATTATAATTTATTGGACTATTAATTTTGAGATATATTGGACTGTTTGGTTGGAAATAATATTTATTCCATATTTTTTTCATCATGGGATTAAATGTCAGAAAATGACTATGTTATTGAATCCTATGCTTGAGTGGGATATTATGAAGAAAAATAAATACTCAAAAGATTATTTTGTCATTTTGAATTGTTTACTAAGTAATGTCAATATTAAATTTTACTTATAAATTTTATTTTTTCTTTTACCTAGAACTTCAAAAAAAATAAAAATAAATAGAACATCAATACAAATAAAATTTATATTGAGACTTTATTTTATTTTTTAGTTGAGACTTTTAAATTTTATTTTATGTTACTATGTGCAATACATAACATTAACAAGAAATTAAAACTAATTTGACAAAAACAACAATACAAATTTAAGTGGACCATATCAGAAAATATTTACAGAGTTTAAAAAAAATTAATTTGACAAAAATAAACATCAAAATTATATTTTAAAATTTTTAGAAATTATTTTTTATTTTTTTGTTTACTTCACAAACTTAATTTTTTATTTTAAAAAAAAATTCTAAAAACAAAACCAAATGTGATTTAAATACTTGCAAGGTAAAATTGTCTTTTTACTATATAATCTATAGGAGGCTAATCCAACACTTTTGTATTACACCTCTCTCCGAGGATGAGATAGTGCTAGACTAAGGCCAAGTTTGGCTACAAAGAAAAAAGTGCACTTATTTCATCTTTTTATCTTTTTTGGGTTACATTAATTAACATCTCCTCTCTACTTTTTCTACACATAATACAAAAAACCTCAAAAAGTGCACTTATTTAGTCTTTCCAAACTAGGCCTAATAGTCCGATCAAATTATTAGTGCAACATATAATTTTTCAATCAAACAATGGACTAGACGAGATGTTGGATATGAAATCTAATTCATCCTCCAATCCCTCCAAACAAACCCCCTCCAGTTCTTAATGGAAGCAACTGCTTCAAGTCTGACACAGTTCTGAGTCATATTGGTCACTTCTAATTTTTTTTTAAAAATGTTCTTAATGAGAATAATAAATTTATTTTTCAAACAAACTCAAGAAAATAGAAAAGAGAAGAGAAGATTAATAGAAATGTTTTCCTTGCAATATAAATAAAAATGAAGAAGAAAAGACAGAGAAGAAAGAGACTCTGTTATCAATCAAGCCTCTGTTCTTCTTTCGCCATTTTCTTGAGAAAATCTCGAAATTCCTCTGTTTTTTTTTTGTAATTGTGTTATTAAAGCACTAGACTAACTAACCTCATGGCCATTGCTAGAAGAGTCTCGTCGTACCGGTCTTTGGAGTTTTCTTCCGAATCTTTGAACAGAGCTAGCTCGTAGAACATCTTGTTCGGTTGTTCTTCGAATTGGAATTGTTCCTTCTGGACATGATTCACCAGACAAACTCCATAACTGAAAATTTTCCGAAACCATGGCAGTCGGGTTATGGCCTTTCGGCCTCTCCGGTGGATCCTGTGAACCCATGAAAAATTTAAAACTTTGAGAAACTGAACTCAAGTTTTTTAGTTCTAAAAAAACCCAGAATTTTAAAGCTCTATAAAAGAAATTCAAATCAATGTAGAATAAAATTCAGCTACCAATGGCTTTTTTCCTTGCAATTGAGGATGATCAAATGCTGGTTGTTGATGAGAAACAACACAATCTATCACATCACCATCAGGACTCTGCATCAAAAACAGGGGAAAAAACAGAGCAAAATCAGGGGAAAAACAAGGGCAAACAGAGCAAAAACAGGGGAAAAGAAATTCAAGATCTTCAAAAAGGAGGATTAAAAAAAAAAAAAAACAGACCTGAATTGTCTTGACAGGAGGCTTGTTGATCTTGTTGAGATGGGCTTTAATCATCTTCAATTTCTGAATCTCTTCGCCTGGCCGGAGAGTCTGATTGACTCGACTATCGTCGCCGGATTCTGATGAACAGACCGGACAAACAGAGGAAGCAAGAAAGAGAAAGAAAACAAATATGGAAATGATTGGGGAGACCTTGCAATAGCTAGGAGCCATGTTTGAGGACATTGTGTGTCTTGTTTGTTCTTCTATAACTGTTTGTGTTTTTGTACATTGGTGCTGTCTTCTTCTGTGATCAAAATAGTACCAATTATTCTGAGTTTTTATCCATTCAAGCACACCTCCCACCACCAAATCCATCCAACACAGAGCAACCATTCAAAGAAACCCAATTCCAATTCACTCTCTCACCATTTCCTATGCTCCAGAGCCCCAGAATAACAAATCCTCCCCTTCTCTCTCTCTCAACCGTGGCTGAGATGAGGATGCTAAGGTGGATGTGTGGTAAGACTAGACAGGACAGGATTAGGAATGAGTGTATTCGGGAATGGGTAGGAGTAGCACCGATAGAAGATAAGTTGAGAGAGAATCGTTTGAGATGGTTTGGTCATATTCAACGGAGACCAACAGAGGCAGTAGTGAAGAGATGCGATGCTGTAACGGTAGATAGAAGTGTTAGGGGACGGGGTAGGCCTAGATTAACGTTGACTAGCGTTATAAATAGAGATATGAATCTACTTAATTTGACTAATGAAATGACCTTTGATAGGGCCGCGTGGAGAAGAAGGATTCATGTAGCCGACCCCATTTGATGGGACTTAAGGCTTCGTTTGGTTTGGTTTGGTTAGAAGTTTCGAATGCATGAGAAAGGAGGTGGAGATTAAACAAGGAAGATAGGCCATGTTTATTGGATGAATTGGATAAGAGAGATTATAATTTATTGGACTATTAATTTTGAGATATATTGGACTGTTTGGTTGGAAATAATATTTATTCCATATTTGTTTCATCATGGGATTAAATGTCAGAAAATGACTATGTTATTGAATCCTATGCTTGATTGGGATATTATGAAGAAAAATAAATACTCAAAAGATTATTTTGTCATTTTGAATTGTTTACTAAGTAATGTCAATATTAAATTTTACTTATAAATTTTATTTTATCTTTTACCTAGAACTTCAAAAAAAATAAAAATAAATAGAACATCAATACAAATAAAATTTATATTGAGACTTTATTTTATTTTTTAGTTGAGACTTTTAAATTTTATTTTATGTTACTATGTGCAATACATAACATTAACAAGAAATTAAAACTAATTTGACAAAAACAACAATACAAATTTAAGTGGACCATATCAAAAAATATTTACAGAGTTTAAAAAAAATTAATTTGACAAAAATAAACATCAAAATTATATTTTAAAATTTTTAGAAATTATTTTTTATTTTTTTGTTTTCTTCACAAACTTAATTTTTTATTTAAAAAAAACATTCAAAAAACAAAACCAAACGTGATTTAAATACTTGCAAGGTAAAATTGTCTTTTTACTATATAATCTATAGGAGGCTAATCCAACACTTTTGTATTACACCTCTCTCCTAGGATGAGATAGTGCTAGACTAATAGTCCGATCAAACTATTAGTGCAACATATAATTTTTCAATCAAATAGTGGACTAGACTAGATGTTGGATATGAAATCTAATTCATCCTCCGATCCCTCCAAACAAACCCCCTCCAGTTCTTAATGGAAGCAACTGCTTCAAGTCTGACACAGTTCTGAGTCATATTGGTCACTTCTAATTTTTTTTGAAAAATGTTCTTAATGAGAATAATAAATTTATTTTTCAAACAACCTCAAGAAAATAGAAAAGAAAAGAGAAGATTAATAGAAATGTTTTCCTTGCAATATAGATAAAAAAGAAGAAGAAAAGACAGAGAAGAAAGAGACTCTGTTATCAATCAAGCCTCTGTTCTTCTTTCGCCATTTTCTCGAGAAAATCTCGAAATTCCTCTGTTTTTTTTTTGTAATTGTGTTATTAAAGCACTAGACTAACTAACCTCATGGCCATTGCTAGAAGAGTCTCGTCGTACCGGTCTTTGGAGTTTTCTTCCGAATCTTTGAACAGAGCTAGCTCGTAGAACATCTTGTTCGGTTGTTCTTCGAATTGGAATTGTTCCTTCTGGACATGATTCACCAGACAAACTCCATAACTGAAAATTTTCCGAAACCATGGCAGTCGGGTTATGGCCTTTCGGCCTCTGCGGTGGATCCTGTGAACCCATGAAGAATTTAAAACTTTGAGAAACTGAACTCAAGTTTTTTAGTTCTAAAAAAACCCAGAATTTTAAAGCTCTATAAAAGAAATTCAAATCAATGTAGAATAAAATTCAGCTACCAATGGCTTTTTTCCTTGCAATTGAGGATGATCAAATGCTGGTTGTTGATGAGAAACAACACAATCTATCACATCACCATCAGGACTCTGCATCAAAAACAGGGGAAAAAACAGAGCAAAATCAGGGGAAAAACAAGGGCAAACAGAGCAAAAACAGGGGAAAAGAAATTCAAGATCTTCAAAAATGGAGGATTAAAAAAAAAAAAGACCTGAATTGTCTTGACAGGAGGCTTGTTGATCTTGTTGAGATGGGCTTTAATCATCTTCAATTTCTGAATCTCTTCGCCTGGCCGGAGAGTCTGATTGACTCGATTATCGTCACCGGATTCTGATGAACAGACCGGACAAACAGAGGAAGCAAGAAAGAGAAAGAAAACAAATATGGAAATGATTGGGGAGACCTTGCAATAGCTAGGAGCCATGTTTGAGGACATTGTGTGTCTTGTTTGTTCTTCTATAACTGTTTGTGTTTTTGTACATTGGTGCTGTCTTCTTCTGTGATCAAAATAGTACCAATTATTCTGAGTTTTTATCCATTCAAGCACACCTCCCACCACCAAATCCATCCAACACAGAGCAACCATTCAAAGAAACCCAATTCCAATTCACTCTCTCACCATTTCCTATGCTCCAGAGCCCCAGAATAACAAATCCTCCCCTTCTCTCTCTCTCTCTCTCTCCTCTATCTCTCTCTCAGCTTCTAAAATACCTTGTTTTGTGTTCTGACACCCACAAACACTCAAGCATGAGGTAATAATAAAACACACCGATGGGTTGTGTTTTTTAGAGTTTTACCCATGTGGGTTTGGAGAAATAAATACTGAGTTGTGATCAAAACATGCACAAATTTTAATTTTTTGAAAGAAAATTGAGGAGAGAGAAATAAGGGGAGAGAGAAGGGGTTGGGGGGGAAGGTAGGGGGTGTGTTTCCAGTCTCCAATACAAGGACTGAAACTTTAGCTTTTGTGTTATAATTTTGATAGGGCAAAATGGGAAGTCTACTGAATTCTGTTATTCTTTTCTTTGGGTAGGAAGACAGATAGGAATTACACTTGATTCTGGGTTTCCAAAGTTCTTTGCTTTGGGTGCCTCTTTTTCACTTCCCTAGATGTTCTTTGTGTCAGCCTGCCCTATTTTTTTATTTATTTTTTTTGTCATCTACAGTTTCACATACTACAATAATACAAGCTAATTTTTTAGTTAATGATTAACAGAGCAAAGCTATCTCACTTTGATTTTCTTATAATTGTTCAAGATGAAAGTATATTTTTGGTTTTGGATAATTTGAGAAATGAATCATCATATGCTGTTTGCCCATGCTACAGCGATGGCGGAAGGGAATGGTATAGAGATGTCCATCTAGTGGGCCATCCCTAAGATAGTCAAAACATAAATTTATAAATCAAGAACATCGAAACATCTAAAAAAAAAATAAAAAAAATAAAAATAAATCAAGAACATCAGACAGCATTTAGAGCATCTCCTACCTAGCCACATTATAGAATGGAGTTCCAATACGGTAGATTATAATGCAATAGATTTTTTTTTCTATTGACTAGTTACATTTATAAATTAATTTCAAAAAAAAAGAAGTATTGTTAATGTATAGATTGCATATCTTCTATATATTTTTATTAGGTTTAATGGCTAATATGAGACTAAAATACATAATGAAATACAAATATCTCTCGCATTATGTCACTTTTAGATTTATTATTTTCTTGAGTAAATTACAATTATAGTCCTTAAGTTTAACACCTTTTTCGTTTAAGTTCTTAAAGTTTCAATTTTGTCAATTAAGACCCTAAAGTATTAAATTCGAATCAATTTAGTCCTGATGACAATATAAAAATTGAACATAAGCCTAAAAGTTATATAAAATTGTAATTAGACCCAGATTTTAATTTATTATTAACTTAATTATCCTCTGCACTTGTGTTTTTATAATTGGTATATTTCTCCTGGACTAATTAATTCTAATTGCTTATATAAGTCTTTTTCTATTTTTATTATGTTATTATTTATTTCTTGTAATACACAATTATCCATTTTATTTGATTTTTTGACTATTTCTGATATTATTTTATATTTCATTTCATTATTTTTTTCTTATTCCATCATTATTTATAATTCTTCTAGACTATAATTACTTAGATCCATTTTTTAAAATTTTTTATTGGTATTAATAGAAAAAATTCACTTGGAGAGTGTTTTGGTAAAAATAAGAATAATTATCTGTATTATTTTCTATAAGAGCCAACTGGTGACCTTTTATCCAATACTAGATGTTGAACTTTATGTATAATTTCTATTTGATTTTCCTTAAGACTTTCGTTATGTACTTTTAATAATTTGATTATAGTATTATTTTATCCGATAATTATTTGTAGTGCAGTACTTTTATTTAAATTATCTTATTCGACTTCTTCAATGTATCTAATACCCATATATTAATATTGGTAAAACTAAAAAATCAAATTTTGATATCAATTCTAAAACACATGTGTGAAAGATAATTAAATTAACAATAAATTAAAATTTGAGTTTTATAACAATTTAATATAATTTTTGGACTTATGTTTTATTTTTTTTGTTATCTTCAAGACTAAATTAATTCAAATTTAATATTTTAAGAACTTAATTGACAGAATTAAAATTTTAGGAACATAAAAAAAAAAAAATTGTTAAACCTTAAGAGCTATAATTATAATTTATCCCATTTTTTTAATTAATTAATTAATTAATTTTTGTACTACACATACACAACACAAACACCTTTTGAAGCTGTCATTTTCTATGTAGTAGCGAGATAGTAAGAGAGGGAGACAGAGAGGCTGTTGGGGATGGTGTGGTGGCACGCTTGCCTGGTTATGTGCAATACTTGCATGCTTATGCTTATGCAAGCATCCCATGCATGTGCATGCGCACATTAGATAGCTTATGTTTCGGACTTCTTTTAAACTAAACCTCCAATATAATTGGTTGCCCATCCATGCATTGTCTCTCTGTGCTTGAAGGATACATATAGATATATTAACGGAGTTATTAACTTGTGTTTGGAAATTGAATTTAGAGATAAATTTGTGAAGTAAAAGAAAAAAATAAAAAGGAATGTGAATGAAGTTTTTGTTACTTTTCCTTTTCCTTCTTTTTTTTTTTTCCTCTTTCTTTATAAATCTCTGTTCAAATCTTAAATTCAAGCACAACTGTAAACTGATATCACCTGTTAATAAAATACTATAAATGAGATCAGGTGGACAATCCGTATCCCTTACTACCATATATTAATTTGGAAAATATTTGGTAGTTCAAAATTTTGTGGCTCAAATGGCTCAAATCTGTCAAAACGACGTCGTTTTACACTCAAAATCTGTCAAAACGGCTAGGGGTGTGCGCGGTGCGGGTCGGTGCGGTTTGAGAGAAAAATAGAAACTATATGACGGGTGGCGGATTGATAAAAGTGTCACTAAAATTTTCCATTTTTCTTATCAAAAACCGGCGGTTCGGTTGGCAAATAATGGCGGATTTGCCTTGGCGGTTCAGGCGGATTGGCGGTTTATAAAAAACTTTGGCGACCAAAAAAAAAAGTTGGTCGCGGAAAGTATACTATTGGCGACCAAAGGTATTTTTTGGTCGCGAAAGATCACCTTTTGGCGACCAAAAAAAAAAGTTGGTCGCGGAAAGTATACTATTGGCGACCAAAAGGCTTTTTTGGTCGCAGAAGATCACCTTTTGGCGACCAAAAAAAAAAGTTGGTCGCGAAAAGTATACTATTGGTGACCAAAGGCTTTTTTTGGTCGCGGAAGATTACCCTTTGGCGACAAAAAAAAAAAGTTGGTCGCGGAAAGTTATGGCGGGAAATTGTTTTTAAAAAATGATACTACTATAATTACATGCTATTTTTTTGTTTAGGTATTAAAAGTTTTATAAAATAATATATAACCGAATTTTTATGGGTTATATATATGTTTTGCCAAATATGAACAAGAAGCTTGTTATTGGCAGAGTGGATTGGGTGCATGGTGACTCCTTGGTCACGGGTTCGAGTCGCAGGTAGCACAAAGAATTATTTTTTTTGGGTCAAGGCGCGGACTTTTGGCGACCAACTTATCTTTGGTCGCTAAAAGTTTACTTTTGGCTAATATGAATTGGACTTTCCGCGACCAAAAAAGTTGGTCGCGAATGGTCACTTTTAGCGACCAAAAGGCTTTTTTGGTCGCAGAAAGCTATCTGTGACGAGGCTTTGGCGACCAACTCGCGACCAACATATTTTGGTCGCGAAAAGGTTTTAGCGACCAAATATGGTACTTTTCGCGACCAAAATGTTGGTCACGGAAAGTGTTTTTTCTTGTAGTGAAATCTCTGTTCAAATCTTAAATTCAAGCACAACTGTAAACTGATATCATCTGTTAATAAAATACTATAAATGAGATAAGGTGGACAATCCGTATCCCTTACTACCACATATTAATTTAGAAAATGTTTGGTAGCTCAAAATTTTGTGGCTTAAATGGCTCAAATCTGTCAAAACGACGTCGTTTTACACTCAAAATCTGTCAAAACGGCAGGGGTGTGCGCGGTGCGGGTCGGTGCGGTTTGAGAGAAAAATAGAAACCGTCTGGCGGGTGGCGGATTGATAAAAGTGTCACTAGAATTTGCTATTTTCCTTATCAAAAACCGACAGTTCGGTTGGCAAATAATAGCGGATTTGCCTTGGCGGTTTGGGCGGATTGACGGTTTATAAAAAATATAATTTAAATTACAAAACCTAAATCAAAGAGTAAAAAAAAGACGAGAGATACCGTGATGTTAAGCATCTTGCGAAGCTTTCTTCTGATGCAACAAGTGTAGCAACAACATGATAATATCAACGACTATGCCATCAGTTCATTACAAGCATCAGTGGAAGCTACAATGATTAAATACAATACATAAAATTCCACTCGAGCAGTAATGTAATACTATATTCTAAGGTATAGAACAACAAGCAAACTTAAGTAAAAAAGAATTTTTTGAATCTTATAAAACATGATTTAATAGCGGTGCGGGTCGGTGAGGTTTGGAAGAAAAATAGAAACCGGCGGATTGATAAAAGTGTCACTAGAATTTGCCATTTCTCTTACCAAAAACCGGCGGTTCGATTGGCAAATAATAACGAATTTGCCTTGGCGGTGCGGTTCGATGCGGTTTTGGCAGCGGTATTATGCACACCCCTAAAAACGACATCGTTTTGAGTGATTTGAGTCATTTGAGCCACAAAATTTTGAGTTACCTAGCATTGTTGATATTAATTTCTATACCATCATTTTTGAACTCTCATCTTGTTTCAAAACAATTTTTTTTATTAGTTAGTGATACTACCACGTGATATTATCATGATACCTAATATTACTTGTGGTCAAATATTAATGCTAGACACTTAAAAAAAAGTGCATTAAAAAAATATTTGGACCAAATTTAGTTTAATTTATACCCCATTAAATTTAAATTTATTTTTTAACACCTTTTAAAACATTGTTTCCCCTCGAAATTATGCTTTTCATTGTTGGTGCTATCTATCTATACTATATATTAAAGAAAATTGGGGGTTTTAACTTTAAGAGTTTTAGGAGTTTCAAAACTGTAATCCAATTATGTTGATTTTTGATTCTTTTTTAAAAAGTAACAAATACCATTGGCTACTAAAAATTAAATTTCAAAGTTATAGTCAACAAAAAATTTATTGAATTTACATATCATTTAGGGATTTAAGGAATTGTTTTCCATAATAAAAATATACTATATATTTTACCTAACTAATTAGCAAGAATTTACTATAAAAAAAAAAAGAAGAAAAAAACGTACACAAGAAACACATTTCACTGCTTGCAAAATAAAAAAGGAAGCTTACACAAGAAATATCTTCATCTTTATGAGAATAAATATTTTTAACACCTCTTTCTCTCTCTCTCTCACAAAATGGTGATTGTTAAGATTTCATTGTATTTAAATTTTTTTATTTTTGTCTTTCATTCAAGCTTAATCTCCACGTTTGTCTGGCCTCTCTTAGAAACAGAACAACAATAAACCAGACTCATATGTGAAGATGACTATGGATGCCTCCTTCAAATTCTAAGATAGCTACAAATAGTTGTTGGCCTCGGTACTAAGAATAGGTGTAAGATTTTTTACATGTTTATTATTTCTAAGTCATGTATTAGATCGATGTGCCATATATAGTCTTTTAAATTGTCAATATTATTAATAAAAAAAATAGAGTTTGTGATTGATTATAGCTCTATCATATTGATTATAAATAAAATAAAAAAAGATTTGTATCTTTTATTTATTTTATATATGTAGTTCTTAAAAGCCAATAATTATATTTTTCATAATTTTCATTTTCAATTCTATTAAGTGAATATTTAATTTATACTTTGATCTATATCTATATTCATACTATTACCGAGCAAAAGAAAATTCTGATCCAAGAGACTCTAGGAATTTCAAAATATTAATATAAAATTTTAGAAGTTAAGAAATACAAATAACATATAACTATTGGTGGATTTAACCGTATCTATAATTTTAAATTTTAAAAAAATATTCATATATAGAAACTCAAATAAATAAATTTAATCATAACTAAGCCACACCTAATTTGATATTTGAAAATCCTTAAAAGGAAATTTTAAATTTAGTATATAAATATTTGAAACTAAAAGATAAATATAATTATTCATTTAGTATAATTTAGTATATATATTATCAAAAACATTTACTTCAAAATATTATTCATTTTTTAAATATTTGAAACTAAAAAATAAATATAATTTAAAACTATTGACTTATCTAACCATATCTAATATTCAAATTCAAATCCAATAAAAAAAAATGTACATAAAATGTCAAAAAATAATTTTAACTATATCTTTTTGGTTAGTATTGGCACCATAAAATATTCTTCTTATTATTATTATTAGTATTATTATTATTTTCATAACACGTGACAGCCTCTTATTCATTTGGAAGTTAAAAGAAAAGATTAATTACTTAAAAGTCCTATCTACATATTTGGTGGTAGCTTAGACCCTATCAAAAAGTTTTTGAACCAATAAGTCCCATTTAGAGGTAAAAAGATGTTTTGCCCTTTAATCCCAAAATTGAGAATGTTCTCAGTTTCAAAACTTATAATGTTCTCAATTTATAATTATCAAAACTAAGAAATTTCTCAATTTTTTTCTAGTATGAACTGAGACTATTATCAAAACTAAGAAATTCATAATTATCAATTTTGAGAAATTTCTCAATTTTTTTATGATTAAAATTGATAATATTATAAACTGAGAAGGTTCTCAATTTCAAAAAACGGCTATGATTGAGTTGATTCGAACTTCATCATGAGTCTTGGAGTTGAGATTTTGCACATTTCGAACCATAGTTGTTGGTTAGAACTTGAAATCGAGCATCGTGAATGCAGATCTAGAACGAAATCGAATTTCTTGAGTTTAAATCTAAGGAGAAATTGAACTTCGCAAACTCAGATCTGAGGGAAAATCGATTTGGTTACATCAAATCAACTTCAACCTGAAGTCCTAGTTACGATCTAAACATGAATATGAAACCCTAGATGAGATCTGAACTTGATTCGAAGGTCCTGGGTGAGATTCGAATACCAAATCTGGAAGCAGTGTGACTCTTGAGTTGCGAAGGTCTTGGCTGAGGTCGAGAACTGAATTCGAATACCAGATTTGGGAGCCATGTGACTCTTGAGTTGCGATCTCAATTCAATTGTTCTTTCCAAGGTCTGTTGAATGTTGCAATCTGATCATCGCAACCCATGCAAGCCCATCACAAACACAAGTTAACTTTGCACCACCTGTTTCGCTTCGCGCTGTTGTTTTGCACTAATGTCAACTTTGCAACATGATTTTGATCAAGATTCGACTTGAATCATCCCGATTTCATTTCACGACCCTTCGTATAAATCGCGATTTGCGATCTCATTGCTCAGTGTTCTGGTTGTTCCTAGTTCTTGAAGACTAGGGTTGTAGGGGTGGCCGAAATAGAGGGTCGGTTGCAAATATAGGTGAAGGTACTATGATGATTATCTCACATGGAAAGAGGAAAATGATGTAAGTTTGTTGGAAGGGTAAATTGGTCTATTAAAAATTAATGGGACCTGAAAGAGCAAATAAATTTATTTAGGACTTAGTGGATTATAAGTTCACAAAATGGAACTTGTATGTAAATGGCCCTAAAAGAAATTATGGAGATGATGGAGAATATGAAAGACAAAGTGGATGAGTGGAAGAACAAGTGGCAAGACAAAGATGAAAATGGGAGAAATGTGCAGTTACTAAGTAGTTATTGCTGTATTTTTTCCTCTATAAATAGCTATCAATGGCTACATTGTAAATGATCCAGAATTTAAATCAAAGACAATTGATTTCTATTTTTCTTGTCATTTATATTTTCTGCACTTTATTTTATGCACTTCATTTTCGAAGCGTAGGAGTAGAGGTAAGTTCTTTTCACTTTTTTTTATACACTTACTTTTTTAAGGATAGGAGTAGCGATAAATTAATAGTTTGTTTGATTGTTCACTCAATCATATTTCTCTATCTCCCCCTTTCTTCTTTTAATTTTTTTCTCTACACTTAGCAATTTTGAAATCCTCTTTGTTGAGACAAAAAAAAAACAGTCAATGCAATTGCTTGATACTTCTATAAGGATTTTTCAATCTTCACTGACGCGCTTGCATTTATGATATTTTCTTTCGTAGGAAAAATAAGCCAACAATTTTTGGCACGCCCAGTAGGACGTCAAGTGTAAGAAATGAAAAATGAATTGGATTCGTTCATTTCAAATAGCCTAGATGAAATCTTTTGGCGTAAAAAAATAATTTTGGATCTTCAAGAAGAAATCCATTTTCTGGATGAAATAAATTTTCATTCCTTACATTATTATTTAGTGGAAGAAAAAAAACACCATTTAATTGGAAAAATTCATTAACTTGATATGTAAATTCGCCAATGGAACGATGAGTTGTCAACTCTCACTACCAAGTCTTTAACTAAGGTTTTAATGGCTGGAATTGATGAATTTTTTCAAAATTTTTTCATAGTTGAAAATAGCAAAAGTAAAGAGTTAATTTCATTAATGGATTGGGCGGGTCAAAAAATTCATTTTTAAAGAGCCAATTTATAAAAATAACATGGCTAAAAAGCAAGTTGTTGAGCCAAACATGGTTAAAAATAACGTTTCATATAAGACTTGGGGGGTTGAAAAACTCATTCTTAGAGAGTCAAACCATTGACATAAGATGTCTATGAAAGATTTTCATAAGCTATTAATGGCTAAAATGGAACAACCAATTAGACCAAGAAATGATGAAACTCACATGGAGGATTTTCATAATCCATTAGTGAATAAAATGGAAAAACAACCCCATTTGTCAATGAACGAGGAAAGTTATTTGGCCAAAAAACATGTTCTCAAGCCAAACATGGCTAAGGATAATGAACAATTTAATGTTCATGAATCTGAATTTTTTGAAATTATTCAAAATGTCAAATTGTTTGAATTTTTAAAGCTATCTTGTACTATGGTTTCTTAGTGTTCAAAATCCTTTTTGGATTTGTAGTTCACATCAAAATTAAATTAATTTTGATGAAATAACTAATAAAATAATCATTTTTAAGTATTGTTTTGATAAGTTTGATGTACTAAATAACAATTTAGCCATTTGAAATGTTAAATTTGGCTGGGAAAAACCTATGCATTTAAATCAGTGGTTGAGAATGGATTATCTTTTCAAATTGATGGCCGATTGTTTTTTTTTTTTTAAGGCACAAAAATGACTGTATGTGTGTTTGATTCAGCCATTCAAAAATTGAAGTAATAAATATCAATTTTAAGGACCACGGGGGTAATGTTGGCACCATAAAATATTATTATTATTATTATTATTATTATTATTATTATTATTATTATTATTATTATTATTATTATTATTTTCAGGACACGTGGTATCCTCTTATTTATTTGGAAGTTAAAAGAAGTTATGGAGATGATGGAGAACATGAAGGACAAGGTGGATGAGTGGAAGGACATGTGGCAAGACAAGGATGAAGAAGTGAGAAATATGTAGTTACTAAGTAGTTATTGCAGTATTTTTTCCTCTACAAATAGCCATCAATGGTAGGGGTAAGCAGCGGATATATCGATCCGCCTAAACCGAACTGATCCGCCACATTTTGGATGGATACGTGATGACGAACGGACGGTTACGGATTGATTTTTTTCAATCTGCCTAGTTTTGGACGGATGGCGGATTTGAGATTCCTTTGACTGCAGGCGAACCACCAAACTGCGAGTACTCTATTTGTGTTTTCAATTAAAAAAAAGTTTAAATATTCTGTTGAAAAAAAAATTTCAACTTGAATATATTTTTTGAATTGAAAAAAATAAATGTATTATTTATCTATATTTTTTTATTTTTAAATCTAACTCTAAAAATAATAAATAAAAAGATGATATATGCTGATTGATTTTTGTTTTTAAAAACAGATATAGATGTAACAATATAGAGGCATAGATGCAGTGATTGTAATACTTTTTTAAGTCTTTAACTGCAATACTTTTTTTTTTTTTAAGGAAGTGTACAAGTTGAATTATGTTGAAAATTTAACCGCCAAACCGATTCGCATCCATCTGCCCATGCGCCAATCCGCTTAATCCACATCCGTCGGATTGGCGGACGGATGCGGATTGATTTTCTCCAATCCGCTAATCTGGCAGACGGGTGACGGATTGGAGGTTCCGTGGCCGCAACCGACCCGTGCCCATCCCTAATCAACGGCTACATTGTGAAGGATCTAGAATTCAAATCAAAGATAATTGATTTATATTTTTCTTGTCATTTATATTTCCTGCACTTAATTTTCTACACTTTATTTTATGAACTTCATTTTCGAACCATAGGAGTTGAGATAAGTTCTTTGCACTTTATTTTATGCACTTCATTTTCAAAACATAAGAGTAGAGATAAATTAATGGTTAGTTTGATTGTTCACTCAATCATCTTTCTTCTTTTAATTCTTCTTTTCTCTACACTTGGCAATTTTGAAGTATTCTTCATTGAGGCAAAAGAATCGTCAATACAATTACTTGATAATTGGCTTGAAATTAATCTATAAGAATTTTTTAATCCTTACTGGCATGCTTGTATTTATGATATTTTCTTCGTAGGAAAAATAAGCCAACAGTTAGATACTAATTTTTTTAACTATGTCTAAGCTATATTTAATTTTAAATTTAAATAGAAAGTAGAAAGAAAATTTGAATCATATATAATTTTACAATATTTAAATTATTTTTTAACTATTAATCATAATTTATTAAATGGTAAAAAATGTCAAGTACACATGTCATAATCTTGTTGAAAAGAAAATTATATTGGAAAGTTTAAAATTTTTAACTATTAAGTTCAAATTAATAAATTTGACATAAAATTTCACTTGACTACCAAAAAGTGAAAAACAAAATGGTTTCCATCTATTGTGAGTGAATGTCATATCTCATTAATTTTAAATTCATATCATAAATTTACTTTTGGAGATAAATTTTTATGATTTATTACATTTTTTAAGCTAAAACATAGTCTATGAGTTAGCCCAGTCTAATTTTTGATGACATATTTTTTATTATTAAGAACTTAGAGCATACAATCATTAACATCAGAATAACTTTCTTTTATATGTAACTTTGATAAAAATAAATAAAATTTAATTGATTATAAATAATTTTTACTGCATATTTTAGATAAATTTTATATTATTTTTTAAATTTAAAAACTACTTTTTGATTAAATAATCAAGGAAAATTATACTATTCTAGTCTACGCCCCATTTGACTTCTCCCAATCGAATTCCATCCCTTTTTGGTGTGAGCAATTTAATAGGCTCGTTTGGTGAAAGTTTTTTTCTTTCATAAGTTAAAAAGTTGATAATTAAAAGATTGAAGTAAATTTTTTTTTAAAAAAAAAACTTTTGGATAATTAAATTTTTTAATAGGTTGGGACATTTTCTTTTAAAAAATTAGCAACTAAAATTAACTCTAGAAATTAGCACAATATCGTACTTTGACTTCTTTCTCTCTCTCTCTCTCATTTTTTTTTTTTCTAAATTTTTTTATGTGGCCAAAATTTAGTCAATTTAATTAGTATGAATATTGCCAGCTCCACCAGCACAATAGGTTTGCCTGGTATGATGATGCTATACCAGAATCTCAGTTACATCTATATAAACAAAACTGGGTTGTTTCTGTGACTATTACTATATTTTTTTCTTGGTTGAATTATGATCCTAAATAAAGAATTAAGGGTTTGGTATCAATTACATTATACAATTGTTGTTGTGTGGTTATTATTATCAGCGCGGTCATAATTTTAGTATTAGATGCAGAAGAATTGACCAATTTCCAAGCCCATTACATGTCATCACCATTAAGAATGAATAAAAAAAACAATTTATAAATTGATGATTTTTATTTCTTTAAATCAGTGGGAGATAAATTTTTAATATATCAAATTAGATATTCAATTATAAAAACAGTTCAACAAATAGTCATAAGCATACAACAAATGCAATAAATAGAAAAATTACATCAAACAAACATTAAGGGAAAAACACACATACAAGTGAAAAAGTCAAAGTACTGACATCCTAGTATGATGCAAGAACTCTTGACCATGAAGGCTAGTCACTAGTTAAAAACTTTAAACTCAAAAGGAAAGAATCACAAATTATCTCTCCGTTTGGCAAGTTGGGTTAGGGGTTTTTTTGGTTATTTTAATCATAAAAGACAAAATAGGTTATTTTAGCTATAAAAAAAAAATCATCACATTCAACCCATAATTATTACACTCTTCTCTCACAAAAAAAGTCAAAAAAGCCAAAAAGGCCTTCCCAAACCAAACTTTTTAGGCCAGGTTAAAATAGTCAAAAAAATTAAAAAATCAAAAAGCCAATCCACTTCTCAAACCAACCTAGTTAGTAGTGGTCATACATGTCAAATATATTAAATCAATTACATGGAAATCAAAACAATGATGCTAATTATGTTTCTAATCTCACTCATGATAGAATTCATTTCGTAGAGTTGGCCACTTCTATACACGTCTTTTTTGGAAGTCATGGATCAACGGGGAAGATTAATAATTTCTCCCATGACTTTTGTTGTGTTGTTTATTACTTTAGACTATGAATGCTTAAATGTAATTCAATGTATATTTATATTAACCACAACGTGGTTGATAAAAAAAATTTCTCACTCATAAAAGGCATATCTTGTTTCATGTATATATAGGTTATTATGTATTTGGTTATAATTATATTTTGTAATGAGAGCACCAAGGATGAGGGATAGCTTTACTAAAAATATTCCCTACCACTCTTTTTAGTGCTCTGGCAATGATGCTTACCACTTGCCAAGCAGTTTTTTTCCTTTTCTGTTTTTTTCTTTCTTTCTATTTATTTATTTATTTGTTGCTTTTTGGGTACAAAATACAAATTGTACTAGTTATGAGAAACCTACCCACACCAATTTTCCTCTGAAACAAACACAAATTAAAGAAAGGAATTCATAGATATTTGTCTCACAAGTTGTCACTCTCTTACATACCATTCATTCGGCAGAGAAAATTAAGAGATCTCAGTGGTAGCTTGGCTTGAGAAATTAATTCCTAACATCTATGGCAAATTTATTCACAAAATCTTACTCTAAAATGCTTACACAAACCAGAACTTTAAGTGAGCTTTTCAGAAATGTTATATCCTAAAAAAAAAAAAATTCTAGAATTCAATTGTATAGTGTAAATTTAAACTTAACGTGATGTTAACAACACTCATAATGAATCTGATTCACACTTCAAATTTTGGATACCTTTTTGTAGAGAATTTTGTGAGGAAAAAAAACGAAAGAAAAATAATTAAAATATAAGTTTGATTTCTTATAAAACTTTTGTCTCTCGTATTTTATCCCTTACAACTCTTTTAGCTAGTTCAAGATCCAAACAGAACATTACAATGAAGAGTAACATAATCATCAAAATAGTTCAAACCAACTTTACTCAAGCAAGGGGCTGGTCTAATTTTTCTTAGTCTTTTGTCTTGAATTGCTTTTATAAAAAAAAAAAATGTTGTTTGGGCAACGAAGATGAAACAAGAGTTAAAATGAGCACATTTAGATTTCTCTTTTGAAGTGAAGGAAGAGGATTGCTGATGTATGAGTGAGTGTGACCTTGATTGAAGCAACCATGTGATGTTATCTTCATGGATAACACATATTCAATGTTCCCCTTTTTCCAAATATCTTCAGAGAAAAAAAGCTGAATGCACTGTAAATATGTCTTAAAAAAGGTGACATATAAAAAAGAAAACAAAATGAATAAGAGGCATGTCTTGTGTGTAGGAACTACTCAAAATACCACACTACAAGTTAAAGCCAAGTTTTGTTTTTTTGGGGAAGATAGTTAAGCACAGTTCAATCTTGCATGCATTGTCTGGATTCACTCGATGGTCCCTTTAAAATATATGTAAACCAAAATATTTTTAACTTGTGTTGGACCATCTATTTTCCAATATATTTTTAGAATTGGTAATGCTAGAGGGTATTATCTCATATATAACACTCAATATGACACTAACCATATTTTATGATGGGCTCTACATGGAAAATGTAGTTAATGTGTATAATGTACCACATCAAATGATAAATTTATTATCCAGAAATGTAAAATAATCCAAGATCAAGTTATATTTATATCTTTTTTTTTGTTTCTCAAAATGTGTACTTTGTAGGGTTACCTTTTTAATGGTTACCCATGTGATTGTGTATATGATATGGTTAATATTTTTCATTTTCTACTATACTAGATTTTGGCTAAGATCATGCCCAATGAATAAGGGACTTTGGATGTAATTGTCTCCCGCACTTTTTCAGAATTATGCTACATACATAGAAATCATTCATAACTATTCTATAAATAGTTTTTGTGTGTCTTATCTGTGAACTATTCTGTAAATAATTTCTATACAAGTAATTTTAATCACATTTTTATAAATAAAATGATTCTTGTAACTTGAACCCACTTTATTGGTTGTGAGTGAATATAAATATTACTTTGCCTCAAACCAATTATTACATAGCAACCAATTTTTATTTGATTTAAACCTAGAGCTAATCAAAATGTCTCCAAGTTGAAGATATGATAAGAGTTTGAGGCATTTCAAAATATATATATATATATATATATATATATATATATCTAAGTAGACTGGTGTTCACTAGTTGTATTGGCAATGTGACTAATGTTATAAAAAATCTTGTAACTTGTGGGGCTTTTTTTTTTTCTTTCAAATATTTATTTTTATTTAATTTTATAATTTCATGATAGCTTCAAGGGAGAAGAGATGGCCATTACTTGCTCGCAGGTGATCGGACATCGACGGAGCTCGGAAGAAAGGAATACGGGCTTGCCGGAATATTTGCTCCCCGTACAGTTGGCAAAATGGACTCATAAACTTTTGTTTGTAAAATGGATTTTTTTAGACAATAAAATAATTTTTAAGCTACAAACAAATTCCAAAATGATTAATGTTAATTCAATTATTCTTTTTAGTAGACCACGAAAAATGTTTAAAACTTAAAAATCACTTGTAAATTGACCTTTAATGACGTGAAATTATTGAATATCAGATATTGATTTGTTTAAAAATCAGCCAATATGACATAACTTTTGCCATATCGATAAAGGTAAATTTAAAGATAATGTTTTAAGAGTCTCTGTCATTACTCGTAGAATATATACCTAAATTTTATACTTTAAAAACAGGATCATAGAAGACATTGGGCTTAGTTTAGTAGTTTTATAGGCACACTTTATGATATAGTGAGGAAAATATCAAGAATTCGAGCTGATGTAATTTAATTTTACAACAAATTAATATTCTATTGAAGTAAAAAAAAGGGAACATAGTGATTGTGGGCCCATATTTGTTGTAAGATTATCTATTGATCCGCCCCATTGCAGGCTCAAAATAAAATCCGCCAAAAGGAAAAATTGAGACACAATTGACCAAGACCCATATCAGCTCATCGGCTATAGCACTTAGACCCTGTTTGTTTAGTGGTATATGGGTGTGGAACCAGATATAATATGAGGTAGGAGGTAGGTCTTGCATATTTTTTTTTTCTCCCTATATCCCGTGTTTGATTGCTCCGAATATAGAGAGTCTGGATAATATATGATGCAAGAGAGATATGTAATACCACCCCCAATGGTATTGTATATCTCCACCGTCAGATATAACTCATCTTTTATCTAAAGGTAACAAATAATCACTCTTTTCTTATTCAATCCTATATCCTATCTTAACCAAGCATAGTATAAGTGACCGCACAATATATATATATATATATTTCATCTCATATCCTATAATATATTACATCCTATCTTTATCCTTAGATATTATATATTCTCCAGAAACTTTTATATCCAATCTGAACAATCAAATGGGGTCTATAGTTTTATGTAACATTTTTGGACTAAGGAGAGAGAGAGAGAGAGAGAGAGAGAGAGAGAGAGAGAGGGTCTATAGTTTTATGTAACATTTTTGGACTAAGGAGAGAGAGAGAGAGAAATTATTTATATATTTTATGATTAAATTATAAAATTCATTGTAAAGTAGAGTTTATATTAATTCATATGAAATAAGTATTTTAATTAATTTCAAAAACAAAAATTCCATAGCAATATCGTTTATAACATTGTTTTTATTAAAAGAATCCTGAAATAGAAATCACTAGGATTACAAATCTATACAATAATTTTTGGTGCAATAATACAATAATAATTTTTTATTAAACCAAAAAACTATTAGAGAGAATTCTAGTGAAGACCACTTTTGCAATAATGATACATGATAAAAAAAAGAAATCATTTTACTAAGTCATGGACGCATATATGTTCCAATAAAAAGATTACTTCACAATTGGCTTAGATGATTCAGATTTTTTTTTGGCATATGTAAAATTATTCATAAAAATAATTTTATCACATAAATCTCATAGATAATTAATATGATAATTAAAATTTTGATAGTATTAACTACAATAATGGATATTTTAGTTTGAAATAAAATGATCTTCTGTCATTAAGTTTCCTATTTTCTTATCCTAGTGTATTTTTATATTTCGTGATTCTCATCACATCGTGCTTTAAACTATGTGGAAAAAAATTTAAGAGACAAGATTATTGATCCACATTTAATAGGATAAAAATTTTAAGACCTCTTCACCGGAAAATCATATTATATGCTTCTAGGGTAAATATAAGTGGTGTCTTAGGTTGGATGTAATTGACTAATCAGTATGACCTACCACTTTATATCTCTTTTTGAGAGGTAACAATTTACTTATCCTAATATGAATGGTTTAAAGCAATACTCCCAAACCATCAAATAATTTCTCCCCTCCATCATGATCATGATGAAAGAGTTGTAATTCGTTGGCTCAATTCAAAAGGAGCCGTTAATTCTGGTCAGCAATTTCTGTGGTGGGCTTCAATTCTACAAGTCTAAAGGAACATTCTCTCACTAACTTTAGCATAATTATCTTATCCCCACTTGAAAAAATAAAATAAAAACAAGTGTGTGAAATAATGTAATAGGAATATATATAAACTTTAATGAAGAAGCTTCACATGATTGGATTGCTCTCACACAAACAAAATTGACAATACCTTCATTCTTATATTCTTCCAATTCTTTCAACTTTTCTTAGCACCAAACACACACAAAAAGCATAAAAGTGAAAAACAAAATGAATAGTGAAGAAGTTGTTTTGGATTTGATATATAGCTGTAGATTTATCTTATCCCCACTTGAAAAAATAAAATAAAAACAAGTGTGTGAAATAATGTAATAGGAATATATATAAACTTTAATGAAGAAGCTTCACATGATTGGATTGCTCTCACACAAACAAAATTGACAATACCTTCATTCTTATATTCTTCCAATTCTTTCAACTTTTCTCAGCACCAAACACACACAAAAAGCATAAAAGTGAAAAACAAAATGAATAGTGAAGAAGTTGTTTTGGATTTGATATATAAGTCCTGTTTGGTAGAGCTGTGGGAAAGTGTTTATAGCTTATGCCTAAACAGCTTATAGCTTATAATTTTCAGCTTAAGCTGATTTCCAGCTTATTCTTAAAGCATCTCCTGCCCCACTCAAAGAATAAGCTGATTTCTGACTTCCACAAAGCTATAAGCTACAAGCTATAAGTTAAACCAAACACATCAAAATAACTAAAATTAAGCTGAAAGCTAAAATAAGCTGTAAATAATTTCTTCCAAACAGGCACATAGCTGTAGATTGCATTCATTGTTAGAAAAAACATCAAAGCGTCTAATTAAATATTGGAATAGTTAAAAAGGGGAATGATAGTAAAGAAAATTCCACACAATGACCCACATCAAAAGAAGGGAATAGAATCATGAGAAAGAATGGTAGTAGTTTATGATGGTTTCACAACCATGGACCCCAAATTGTTGACCAAGCAATTTTTTGTATCCAATTTTTTTGAGACTTTGCGTTAATACATTTTCAGTCTTAGAATATAATTGAAATGTCAAAACATAAAAATTTTAAAACAAGATGTTACAACCAAAATGGGGTGAGATTAGAGAACAGAAATCTTGAGTACAAAAAATTATGTGTTAGTATTTCCAAAATAAATATAGTACCATCGAGAACAAATATAAAAAATCATATATATACAAAATAATAATTTTTACATATTTTTTTAACATATGTGACATGTAATAATAAAATTTTCACATTTAAAATGAGATCCACTAAAACAATTGGATAGGAACAAACCGATGCATAAAAGAAAAGTTTAGGAACTTGTTAGCTTATATTATATAATGTCAAGAAAATGATTTATAAACATAAAATTTATGCAAAAGATACATATAAAATGATGTGATAGTATTATTTTTATAATTTTAAACTATAATGATGGTTTTTTTCTTTGAAATGAAGAATAATATATCATCATATGCTGTATAATTTTTTTTTTTTATTTGTTAACTTTACCTATAAAATAATTATAAACATTTCTCTCTCTCTCTCAAGAGGGGATATGGTTTCATTCTTATATATAATTATAATATATAGTTACATATGTACCCCTCCTCTGTATGTGTGTGCAATATATTATTAAAAAAACAAAAGGCTCTCTTGAAAAGGGAAGAAAGAAAAGAAGAGATTAAAGGGCTTTCCGACCATTGGAATGGGGGTGATGTTAAGCAATGATTGTGTCTAAAGAAGGCATGCATGGTCAGCCCTTCTTAGCCAAATGAGAGTTGAACTTTCAAAATTAAACCCTCCCAAAAAGTGTTGTATTTTTTGTTGCAAGAAGAGACATATAGCCATTGAAATGTGTCGCTGACCACCCTAGTCCAAAGTGGAGATTTTCCCAAAATCATAATTTGGGATGGGGTGGAAAATTTTTTGGAAACTAATTATTTATGTTTATAAGCAAGACTAGGAACAACAAATGTATTATAAAATGATTTACCGTAAATGTAATGAGTAATTGAAATTAAATTCAATTATGATAAAATTTTCATTCAAAATAAATCTCAATTTATCCGTTCATTTTTTATGATTCATTAAGGGCCTGTTTGGTAATTATTTTGTTTTTAATTTTCAATTTATATTAATAAAAAATTTAAAAATTGTCATAAAAATTTGTTTGATAATTTTTTTAGTTTATAAATAGTTGTCTCAATTTGTAAATTTGAGAAAAAAAACATAAACTCAAAAAATGAGTTTATATTAGTTTTTAAACAGAAATTTAAAAATTTGACTAACAAAATTTTTTTTCAAATAATTTTTTTTTCAAACAACTACTTTTTTGTTTCAAATAATTTTTTTTCCAATTATAATGTGTATGATCCCATTGTCATAAATAATAAAAAAATAAATTCTAATATTTTAAACCTGAACAAACATATTTTTTAATTTATATTTTTAAAATTTTTCAAATATTTTGTTCAAACCAAACACGTTTGTAATTTATATTTTTTTAAATAAACAAAAACTAATTTATAAAATTTTTATAAACATAAATATTACCTACCGCTACCTAAGTGTTTTTATTCTGTGTTTGTAAATATTTCTCTATCCCAACTTTAGTTAATTTGGTGTGTTTGTCTGTGGCATGCTTGGGGCATCATCCTCATGGGCCATCCTCTTGTTACATCACCATGTGCATCATGATGATGATGTTCCACTTGTCAAGTACACACCGTGTTGACACACACCAATCCCTTTTCACATTAATTGCTATGATGATCAAACATATCCAGTTTGTTAGTACTATTTGATATAGATTTTGATTTTAATTTACAAGTTAAAAAAATTAAAAATTAATTATAAAAATATTGAGAGAATAATTCTTTTTAACTTATATTTTGTATTGTTAACTTTTTTTTCTTTTAAAAAAACAATTCACTTCTTGTCCCCTGCAAGCCCCTCTTGCAGGGGAGTTATCTTTATCCATATGCAGTTTATGTGGATTCTTCAAATTTCTATATATAGGACTGTTTTTTAAAGGCTTGTAAGATGTATATATAATTGTCATATATATACATATATATCAAAATTTCATAGGATAAACTAAACAGAAAGTCTAGAATCACCAAAAAAAAAAATAATAATAAAAAAAATAAAAAATAAAAAATTCACAGAACCAAACTGAACTAATAAAGATTGTGTATAGTTCTATGTGGTTATGTGATAACGAGCTAGACCATGCACAGCCTGTCGTCACATCATTTGCAATAATTTTGTTTTCTTTTTTAATGCTATGTTGGGTTTCTTGTGTAATTATAGGGAATTTTTTTTGGGTATATTTCTTGATGCAACAATGATTTAGACCATTAAAAAATACATCATTAATATCACTAATACATTGGGAATGGTAAAAAAAAAAAAAAAAAAACAAGGCATAGAAAGGGGACGGGACCCACTGCCACACCATTAGTGCTCCTTCTAGTACTTCTTTTTTAGTGCTCCAAAGCATTTTTCTTTCTTGATGTTTGTTATATTATCTGTTGCTTACGGGTGTGGCATGCATTAATTCCAAGAAACTAATATGATAAATGTCACATCAGATTATTATAAAAAAAATATTTATTTGTGTAGCATTATTTTGTAATCAAACCAATATTTTTTTTTAAAAAAATGAATATAGAGTTCCACCTCAAATATCCAATATCACCGCAAAAAACGGATATAAGATTATTACAATAGGGGTATGAACGTATATTTAGAAGTGTAAATTCTTATAATTTTAATTTATTTTTAATTTCTTAATATAATACATAATATTTTTAAAATTTTTAGGCGTTCAATTGGCCCTCGGCATCCCTTAGATCCATCCTTACCTGATCTTACCCATCAATAAAGAATTATCATGATTATTATGGAGTAGACGTCACGATTCAAATTCTATGACTATAACCAAAAAAAAAATCACATTTATTTACATATATATGCAATGACAGACATGCACAAACACAATACTCCTTAATTTAAGATTAGGACTTTTCTGTACGCGTTTGGGAAGCCTTGGCTCTGAAGTAATTGAATTTCCAACCACAAAAGTAGGATCCCAAATAAAACACTAAAAAAGCAAGAAGTTCATTAGATTTGGTCGGTATATTCTTCATTTCTCTATTCCAACCCAAGAATGAGCAAGGAATACATACAGAATAAAACACAAATGTGAGATAAAAAAATAGGCCATACATATGAATCCTATCTATGTAAGTATATGGAAAATTATTCAATACTCTCAGAGTACCACGTGCCCATACTCCAAATCAATCATCAATTACTTAGCTCCATGTTGTTCCCCCATCCCCAACATAAATTATGGGCCCTTACGCCTCTCCACCAATCAAAACCTTATAGAGCACCACATGTCCATACTCCGGGAGTACTGAATAATTACCCGTGAGTATACTACCTATGTGAGTTTTATATATTTATTTTACATTTGTATGTTATTTTGTAAAAAAATTACTATCTATTTTTAACACAAGTGGAGAGTGTCGTGTCCACTGGGAGAGATTGACTTGGAAGAAAAGTGCTTGAGTATGGATTGAACTTAGAAATATATGGAATTTGACTTGGACATAGTGTCCTTGTCAAGGAAGTGTCTCTCAACCCTTTAAAGTGGGATAAGTATTTTGTCTAATAGGTAAAGTACGAAAACGATTTTGTATGAACAAATGTAATTTGTGATTCATCTAAAACGATAAGCTCTCCTTCAAAAATTTTTATTATTAATTATATGATAGTAAGTTAATAAAATTAGATTATTATGATAGGCCAATATCACTCTATTGACTTAAATATTAGATCTCATTTTACTGACACCTAAATATCCTTCGTGATCACAGAAGATATAGCTCGGGTCTATTCAAAAAGTGTATTGACGTCTTATGAAATTATGAAATGTAAGATATACATCGGATTGTTTATTCAAAAAGCGTATTCTTGAGTTGTGTTTTATTTATACATCTTATCAAGTGTGAACAAAATTAAATTCGATAAACTATGATGGTGTACTCGGCTCTCTCACATGTATATTGAACCTACAACAAATATGAAGTTCACATGTATGTGTGAAAGAGAGAGAGAGAGAGATACATTATAGAATGTACTTGCTGCTAAAGTGGATGAACTATGAGCAACGCCCTAGATCATCACTCCAACAATATTACATACTAAGCCGCCGCCCCCTCCCTTCCCAAAAAAAAATTAAAATTTTAAATGTACGAATCATAGTCATCTTATGTGTGACCCATGTCTCATCACATTTAAATTTATATCATATATAGCAATTTTAATCGTGATACCAACAAAAAGGTCAATTCAATCCATTATCGGTGGACCATATGAAAAAATAAAGTAGTAATAATCCATTACTAGTGGTCCACTACACTGCTCGCTCATTTCATGCCAATGGGTGCATAGGCTGACTTAGTAATATATTGGGCTGAATATGGAAAGTTGTTTAGGTAATATGGACCTAATCTGCCCAGTATGGCCTGATAATTCGATCCTAAAATGATGTTAAAATCTCAAGTCGACCCAACAAGCCCATATATTAAATTATGAAATAAATATGACAAAATTATAGCTTACTGGACACAAATACTTAATATTTATCTATTAAATAAAATAGATAGGAGCCATATTTATCTATTACATCCTGCTTAGTGGTTGTATTTTCTTTCTTCAAGCACATTTTTTTTTATTGAAACAAACATAAAATAAAATAAATTATATATGTACTATACAAACTTATATATAAAAATACACATAATATATAATTTATTTAATATAAAATAATAATCCTGAAGAACTGGACTACAATTACTATTCCAAAGACCGTGCTTTTTAATAAATGGGCCCAAAAAAATCAGTCTATACATTTTAAGTTCTTAAAAAAATGGCTGATTTGGGTAGGTTACAGAAGGAAAAGTATATGAGATCATGTTCAAGTACAGTTCTCATTTTTTTTTTTTTTTTTTTTCTAATGTGGTATTAAGCAGCAATGTTACGTATTCAAAAAATTATCCATCAAAAATATTAGAGGATTGAGATATAATTTTTATTGCAAATTCCACTATACAAAATTGAATCTAGACCACACATTAACGGTTTGGATAAATTTATAGATAATTTTTCTTGTTTTGTAGTTTTTTTGGGGATCAAGTCTCATTGTCTCAGCATGGTATTTGTCAAACTTGGCTGCAATGTTCTCTCTGTGGCAAATCTAATCTTAATGGATGTTGATAACAAATTTTAAAAAGAATAACTTGTTATTTAATAACAAATCATATTAAAATTTAGGATATATTACTCTCATTTTCAAATAGTTGGAAGAAAATACAACTAGTTCCACACTTTTGGCTTTGAGCTCATTTCCAAATAACAAATGGGTTATAGCTTTAAGTCTTTTTCCATATTATAATAATTATTAAGCACTAATCAAAGATAAGTAAATGTGGTTATCATAGGATTATTGATCCAAATAACAAACTTATATCGTGTAGTTTCTTAAAAGCTACTAAGAGTTAATAATAAAAATGTAAAATTTAAAAGTATCAATTTTCCTGCTTCTCAATAATATTTTTTTTCAGCTTATTAATTTTTTTTTTTTTTTAAAAAAAAAGAAAAAAAGAAATGAGCCTATAAGTAGGCCCACAAACAGCACCAAACAAAGGCCAACAATTGATTCTGGCTTAAGCCTTTTTTTCATACTATAATAATTATCACGCACTAATAAAAGATAAGTTTCAATGCAATTTGTTCACATAGCACTTTTGCTATTAATTAAGCAATTGCTATGATTTCCACTGAGGATTGTATCTTTGACCAGATGAGTTTGTTTGTCTTTTGTTTTATAGGAATCTTTCTAATTGAGAGTGGGCTTAGATCAGCTTTCAGCATATTGCTTTCAATGATTAATTGTTGATGATTTGCATAAAGGCCACTTAAATAACAAGCCACATATATGAGTTGCATTTTGAAACCAAACATAAGAATGAATATTTTGATGGAATGATCATTTCATTCCATTCCAGTTAACCTAACACTCCCTTATGATTCTCCTGTTTCAGTGAAATTGGCACTCTGGTAATAGTATCTGTTGTAGAGGGACAAAAGTGACTTTGGGAGACAGTTTTGGTTATACATGTACATGGATCTATAAAAGGAGTGGAGGCTCAGAGCAAGGTTCTTGGCAAAGTTTCAGAACAAACATGGAAAATCAGAGGCTGTTCATCAACTTTGCATGCTATTACTATTGTTTTCTGGGTTGTCTATCATTATTGTTCAGTGGTTCTAATGCGATTGACTCACCACAATACACGGTGATACGATCAGAACTAGGTGTGGAGATCAGGCTCTACAAAGAATCCTCATGGATGTCTTCTGTGGTCTGTGGCGGCACTTCCTTCGAGACGTCCACCAAAGAAGGCTTTCATAGGTCTCCTCCTAATCCTCCTTACTATCACTCTGTTTCACTATACTCTTTTATTTTCTTCGCTCTACTTTCTCAGAAACCAAACAATGAAGAACCAAAGAAATTGGTTTGCTCACTGCAGGTTGTATCAATATCGTCATGGCGCTAACCTCAACTCTTCTCATCTATTGATGACTGCTCCTGTCCTAACAAGCATCACTAACCTATCATCACATGAATCTAACTACGTTGTGAGGTTCTATCTATCTTCAAAATATGACGGGAACGCCCTTCCACAGCCTTATCCTGAGCTGAATTTGGTGGTGGACAAATGGAGAAGCCACTGTGTGGCGGTTAGGAAGTTTTCAGGGTTTGCCAAGGACGATAACATTAATGGAGAAATGGAAGCTCTAGTGACCAGCTTAGATAAAATCTGGAGTGGAAAGACGGCAACTATAGAAGACGAGAGCACCTATACAATTGCCCAATACAATGCTTCATATCATCTTTCTGGGCGTTTAAACGAAGTGTGGATAAATGTCTCGGGTTTTACAGCAGATGGTTGTCCATCCTAATAAGGGCGGTCTTAGTTTGGCTGTGATTTGATGCGTATGAACCTCTAGCAAGGATGTGAAGATTTGGTTGTCTAAACACATCGTATTTCTCATTGTACTAATTCTCAGATATTTATGAATTTTCAGGTTCTTGGGTGTCCTACAGGTTGTTAGTAGGAAATGTTCTTCTCATGATCTACTAGGGTTTTGGTAGGGTAGCTACAAGTGTATTGAATACAATGTTTTAATTGTATTCCAGATACCTAACCACTGTCACACATTCTACCCGAAAAAAAAAGTATATTATAAACTTAATACATGATTATGCAATTAAGTGGAATTGAATTTCATTTTCTTTGGCAAAACAAGATGATGCTAATAAATACACCACAATACAGAGGTCTTTACATATTTAGCTCACCTCTCGTGTTGCTATTCAAGTTAACTTCTTTCTCTTCTACCACTCGTTTCTTTTTTATTCTGTTTCTCAATATTTTGTTATTTAGGTAACTTTTCCCTGATGAAAATACTTATATAATTAGGATACTATTTGGAGTCTTTGCATGGACAGCCTATATTCTTCTATTCCTAACCCTTCTCTTGTGAAAAAAACTAGAAGAGAAAGAAGCAGTATTACACCTGGGGTCTTGTCTGGACAACATAGATTTTCCCGTCTCTGACCACACCTTCAATGTCTTGAGGAGTTCCATACAGCTCCTCGATCGCACTACCAGCTTGAGCAATGTTGGAGAGGATTGATCGGCGAAAGTTAGCATCAGTCATCAATGGGTCAGATGAGTAATCAAGTACAACTCTTTCTTCTTCATCCATTGGTACACTAAAAAAAAAAAGTGAGCATTTAACATACTTTATAGCTTTGATGTGGAAGGAGAATAACAAGATCTACATTGCTGGTTACACAATTTTACCTATCATAAAGTCCTGCACCAGCATAACCTTCTAGATCTTCACCATTGGAATCAGATCCATTGGGATGATAGATCGTCTTATGAAAAGGCCAATGGGTTTGCTCGGGTAACCCAACACCTGAAAATGTACAAATTCATTAACAAAGAAGTTTAGATTCACTAAACAATAATACTCACTACTAAGAAGGACAAGTTTAGATTCACATGATTATTTCATAAAATCTAACAAGAATATCTCATTATGACATTAAAAAGTACTATTAAAAATTAACAAAAAGTATATTTCAATTCTTTGATATATTGAGTCTGAAACTATAAATATAATTACCCAGTCTGAGATCCATCACCATTCATGTTCATACAAACATAATCTTCACTAAGGAGAGATCAAAAGAAGCAGGGTTACATACCTGAGAAGAGTTCAGATCATTCTTCTTGCACATAAAACTCAAAGCACGACCTGGATAAGCTCCGACCAGAGTTTCTCCAAGGCCTTTCACCACCTGTGCCGAAAAGAAGACAGACGCAAACATTATTTGCTCTGCTGATCACTCCAATAAATATTCAATAAAGGAAAACATAAATTAGACTAAAAACCATCAAGTCTTAATCCCTATTACCTCGGCATATATCTCAGATGAGTCTCCGGAAGAGGGATTAGTAGTGTGGATGACAAATGCATAATCAGCATTTATTATTTCCTGAACCAGGACAGCCATGCAAAGATAGTCGTGATCTAATTTCACTTTTCTTGTGCTAAAGTATGCCCTCTCATTCCACTTTGAAGCCCAGACCTAAAACAATACAGACAAAGACATGGCAAGCATATTAAGGCTCCTTAGTGGGAGAATTGATGACCATAAAATTAAATTTACAAAATTTAGAGGGACTGTGAATTGCTATTTAACACAAGCCTCATTTTCCAATGACAACTGAAAAAAAATAAGTTTTGGGGGGAAGTCAAACTTGAAATTCATTAAATTCAAAATTTCATGCATAGGCCAATAAACATAAACCATTATACAGATATCTGTGACGGACCAGGTAACTGAGGCAATGCTTTAATATGCAAAGGACAATCCACCGGCTCTCAACATCTATTATAAGCAAGGAGGAGACATGTCATCATAGACTTCGGAAAATATCCTCAGTTTTAGAGAAAACCAAGAGAATGCTTTTTCATTAAGAAAGATTTGCAAGGCATGTAATTGTAGGTAATATGCTATAGTTCTATGCAGGGCAATCTAATCTTACTTTCTTTATAGCTGTCCATGCTTGCTCCCATCTCTGCTGGCCTTCATCACCAGGCCAAGGCATGCCAGAACTTTGCATCTTGTCTTTCAGCTCTTGCACCTGCCATAAGGTTTCAGCTTGAGTTGAACGAGATTCCACCATAGAGCTCCTACTCAATTTTTATTTATTTATTCTTGTAAGTAAGCAAATGCAACAGAATTGCTTCTTTAATAAAAATAAAACTAATTCTATAATATCTGATTCATGTTTACTATGACACAGAAGAATCAAAGATTAAACTTCAAAGCCAACCAAGAACGGAGCAGAATGCTAATACTATATTGCACACCTTTTTATCCTTTGTTATTAACAAAGGAAAATGGGCATCTCTTCTGCCCTACAAATTTTCTGAGGCTTATATATCCAGGGAAAAATTCCTAACTCCACATCTAGGGCTTGGAAGGACTTACCAACATAGATGGTGCTGCAAGCTCTAAAACTGTCTTACAGATCTCCCCAAGGGCACTGAAATCTCCTTCTGCTAACTTTTTCTTCAGTAACTCCAACTTTTCTGTCACTCCCTGTCAATTAAATGCAAGATGAGTTGTCACATCTCACAATTGAGGGAGGCCACCAACTTTTCCGTCACTACCCATTAAACTGATTCTTTCTTTTACAACTTGTTTTGCTGGAACAGCAATCTCAAACAAGGCCACCAATTTAGGACAAACGACAATGTACATTTATGGGATTGGAAATAAAGCAGTAGAAGTAATGACTGAAACAGTAGAAGTTATGACTGATATAATAGTGATGGGGAATGGAAAGGCGTGGATAAAGGAGAAATTAATCCCACGCCTTTCCATTCCCCATCAAGCAGATTATTGCAATTACAAACTACATCATAGATGCATGAAAACTTAAATTTTTGAGATTAGGAAAACCTGATTTAAGCCATTCGAAAGAACTTCCTCGAAAACTCCAAATGGTAGGGCAACTGAGGTAGGAATCCCAACCCAAGATGGCACTTTTCCTTTTAGATATGCTATATTACGTGATTTAGCTCCAACCTATGCAAATCAATGCTCTGTAAGTTACACATACTGAAAATAGATCTGATTTGAAACTCATACAGCAATGCATCAATTCTCAATTTATATATTTCTGTTAACAACAATAGGAGAAAGGGAAAAGAGAGAATTCCTCAAATATAAATGAAGCTTGACGTTGCAATCCTAACCATTTCACTTGTGAACTCCTCGGATGATATGGCATATTTACCACCAAACTGCTTTCTGACGAATGATACAGATGGTAAAGGGCCTTCTTCTTTCAAGTTAGTTGCACTTGCACTTGTTAAGTCACCCTCCACCTTGCTGAGGTTAAGCACAAGACAAAAAAGAAGATTAACTGTATATAATATTGTGTAATTGTGTAATTTTTAATTTTTAGTTGGAGCAATGAGTTTTTTAATTGTAGATAATATGAAAAGTTAAAAAAAGAGAATTTCATCATGCACATCATAGGACAGATGGCAAAAAATATCCAGCAATACTTTAGATAGATAATCTTACCTATAAAGTACATCTGCAGTAGTAGGTTTTAGTTGCAATAACTTCCCTTCATTTGCTTGGAGGTCAGCCAAAATATTGGGATCAAAGCATGTAGCAAAGCAGACCTGCCAAAGGGCAAACCCTAAAAAAGGGCAAAAAAAAAAAAAAAAAAATCACAAATGTCACACATTACATTACAGTCGCTCATTTCAACAATTACCCATCAAGAATACAAAAAATAATAATATAATAAAAATAATAAAAAGATTGCAGAATGATAGAATTACCTTGCCATTTCTTGCTCTCACAGAAACATGAGATAGGACATCTGGCATGTCAGGTGTCAGCACAGCAACTGTACCATCAGGAATTTCCTCCTCTCCCCTTACAGATTTTGCCACCAAAATTGTTGGCTGTTCATAAGATTTATTCTGGACAGCAAGCAACTCATCTACAACAACTACATATCCAATAGCTTCAACCGGGCTGATAACTTGCCAACTGTATCAGGCAAGACTAAGTTAATTAGTATCATTGTACATACCTGTGTTTGGGCCTCATAATATAGATTATGACATGCTTGAGCTTCGTAATATAACACTATAATCTAAAGCTGAATTTTTCACGGACTAGAATTAATCAGAACCTATTTCAATGTCGTATATATTCAAATAAATGAGTATAAGAACAATAACAGTTGGATCAACCTTCCCAAATTAGCAGTTTCACGAAGAATAGGATCAAGTCGATTAACAAGAGAGGATAGTGAAGCAGCTGACCCAGCACGAATGATTTCTTCTGTGAATATATTTACCTGCATTAAGTGATTGTACAGGTTGAATAAAGATATTATATACAGCACAATAAAGAAGTTAATAATTCTGAGGTTGTAGCACAATCAACATACAGCCCATTGATCCACTCCAAGCAGTGATCCGAGATATTCAGCAGAAGGTTGCAATAGATGATGGTACCACTCTGCCTTGCTTGTAAGTGCAAGTCGGGTTCTGTCAAGGACTGATTTTGCATATAATGCCCAGTGACTATCTCCATTGTTTGACATGTTTAGAGCTTCATTCCATCCCTTCACAAGGAGCAAAAGAAATATTAGATTATTACAATGTTTCAGCATCTAGCATAAAACAATGATGTAGATAACCTATGTTTGTCTGATTTCAAGAGCAACCATTTACAAAAATCACCGTTTTCTACTATTTCCTTTCATGCTTTCTGTGTTATAAAAATGATATGAGCTGATTCTAATGAGTAATGATTAAAATTTTCTAATTGAGCCTGTGTAATTTTAAATCTTAGGCAGACAATTGAAACCATAGGTTAGTCACTTCAAGTGGCTTAGGTCAAACCAGGTTGATCCAGGAAAGGTGGAGCAATTGAATATAACTAAAAACACAGGAAATTTACTTGTGACAAGCGAGACATGTCTAACTCAAAACAAATTAAAAATGAACGTTAAAATTACAATTCTATCCCATGCATGCAACTTGGTCAAATACTGGTCATCGATACCTCTTATCTTATAAAATTTGAAGATTGAAAACTGCACAGTGCTTATTTCATGTTGATGAATCATATGAGATATATAAGAAAGTGCTTTTTAAAAGTATCAGAAATCTGTTGTGCTGAAATCAATTGGTACATATAGAAATTCTGCATGCCATGAAGTATAAGATTTTGTCCAACATGTATTCATTATATAGACCGGTCTGAACACCATTGATGAAGACGATGAAGTGTTGGTACTACTGCCTCTTGTTTCATGTTCTGTAGTGGTCTAATAAGGTTCTTTAGAATCAATGTGCCAACTAAAGAATGAGCAAACAATTCAAATAATTTAATTGAGTCACTGATTACCTTTAAGCAATAGATGATATCCTCATTAGCATCCAAAGAAAGTGCAAGGTTTTCAAGCACAAGAGAGATGAAGTACATAATTTTCTGCAAATACATGAATAGGCTATCAAGAACATACTTCGGACAATGAAACTCAAGCGACACACAAGAGAAGTGAGAGACCTTCGGTCAAGAGAAAAGAGTGGAAAAATGGATAATGAAAATATACAGATGCAGACATGCTGACAAGTGGATTTACCTCTGGTTTAGCACTATTCAACTCCTCATATCCCCTTTCAATGGCTGTCCTAACGGTAGAATCAAGGGCAATGTCCAAAAATAAAAGATCCTTAAGACGATCATTCGATTTAGAAAGCAATGGCCTAAGATCCTCACGGGCCTCTAGCAATCCCTGAATATAAGATTTTTAATAAAAATAACTCTTAAAGGCACAAATTTAGAGTGTAAACACAAAGCAGGGGAAAAAACAGAAGTCTACAAAAAAACAATTTCACATACCTCAAGAAGGGCTTCCACATTCTTATCCTCGACATGTTCTAGGACAAAATGAAGCAATTCCTGTTTAAAGGATTTGTCAAATTCACATGGTACAGATTTACAATTTTGTCACACAGGTGACATCCACATCACGAAGATTGCTTATGAAGAGCAGTACCGGAAATCCAGATGGAAAGCCTGATATGGGATTGATCTCCACCCCAACCATGAAGCCTTGTCCCTAAATAAAATTTTTGTTTTTATCAAATTATCAAGGGAAGACATCATGTTGAGCAACACCACCTAGTTTTTGGCAATACCTTAGAACTGTAGCCCATGCAATTTGAAATAGCAGACTCCAAATCTGCACTTGAATGAACTGCCTACATAGTAGATTACATGAGACTACAATCACCAACTTGTCATTTATAGCAACATAAATTAATTGGGCAAGCAATAGAAGATGATCCTCTAAACATAAAAAACATCTGAATGATTAGGCTAGAGTTTTTCTTTTATTTTTTTTAAAGGAAATTCCTCATGAACAGTTTCATTTTGATGAGGATTCGTGCACACATATTTGCTGTTACATTTCCTCTCATGCATCATCACTCTTAATTCACATCAACAGCTTCTGGATGCAAACTATCAGTAAGAAGTAAATGCATATATCCATGCACAGTTTGGATAGTTTCATGTTATATGCTTTAGAACCTCTACCGTGGTTTGAAGCATAAGTAGAATGCCATATTTCAAAATTCCGGAGATAAAATCATATTTTGAGCAGTCATTTTGTCATTTTGATTTCACTTATCACCATATAGTTCTCATGTCATACAGAGATGTCTGTGCAAACTTGACAAAAATTGAAGCATTAACAGAAAGTTTAAGGAGTCAACCTTCAATGTTCTCATGTAATTCCTTAGATCTCTCAAAAGGCCATCTTTCTGATCCCTTCTGAAATTTGGTTCAGAACGGATTGCACGGTCATAACTTAGAAGGCGTTCTTTTGTTATTCCATTATCATTCAAGGTTTTCCAATAAATGCTGACATCAAAGTCATTATTGATATAATCAATTAGTGCCTGCAATAACATTCAATGTCACAAACTCTATAATATTGACAAAAGAAGAAGTCCACCCAAATTTCATTCCCATACCTGACAGATCACAACATCATCAGGGCTTGTGTTATTATGTAGCTTCTGATGCCATTGTTCCATTATTCCACCCTTGCAATCATTATTTCTCTGCAATAAACAGAAAGTTATTCTTATAACTACAATGTTCATTCACCCTCAAAGAGAAAAAATGAGAGCTCAGTTTTTTTTTTTTAATGCTGGACAATACAGGAGAGGTCTTTTTTTACCTGGATAACCAGGATTTCGTCTCGGATTCGCTGCCCCACATCCCCTTCACCTCCACGACCAACACTTGACATAACCATTCGCAAAAGTTCCTGATACTGAGGATGACTTTTATAAACATTCTGGAGCAAGTCTGTAAGCCTATCCTGAGCTTTACTTATTTCACTGCACGGATGGGGCACAAAAAGAACAGCCCCATTTAGAGAATGATCACACATATGGAGAAGCTTACAACTTGTTCAAAGAAGATAATTATAAAGTTAACCACATAATATTTCACAAAGTAAGATTTCCCAGTATAGTGATTCCTGGGAAATCTAGAATTGGTCAGCAGTTCATTTAGTGAACCAGTAACAAATTGAAAGGACGTCTAAAAGCTGTAGGAATCAAGGGGAAAAAAATATTGAAGATTTCAAATGCGTGAGGCAACTATCCTGAGTAATACCGTGGCTTTACGTTGTAGTTTTTATTCCATATGAGCTGCCGTGTAGCCACAAACCTCAACCACACAAGAATTCCGGCAAAACCCAGTTTGCCAGCATCTTTGGCTTCATCTACCAAGTTGGCTGCAATATTAAATCTGAGAAGAAGAATATCAGTTATAACTTCAATAACAACGAACCAAATTAGAACCCTAACAAACAAACGTAGCAAACAAACCAATAACATTAGTTAAGATAGAGTTTCATCTTATGAGTTATGACAGGTTATATATCTCTACTGGACAGAGATTTCATCATGAGCCTCAAAATCAGGATGAGCTACGACCATAAATTACCTGAAAGATGACACTAGGAACATAATACATACTGTATAGACTCAAATCAGATGAAAGCATTTTATTAACTACCCTAATGATTTGGGCTCCTACAGCGAGCATTTATCAGACAGATATGTTGAACCACATTAAAACTCTGAAAGAGTAATGTGTGAGGACGAAAAAGTCTGAAACTGAAGACGACCAAAATAAGGCTCACAACACAAAGACACATGATGTGCATATTTACAGAAAATATGTGCAAAAAACACAACATAAAAAATTAAACTCTAACAAGTCAACTCAAAACCCTCCTTTCCTGAACCCTGCACATAAATATGTGAAATAGCAAAATATTAAACTAGAATAGGCATATAAATTACCAAATCTTACTCAACTAGCTTAATTCCAAATGCAATGCTTAGAATAAAGATACACAGAATATGCATATGGACAGAGAAGATGTGAAAAAGGACAACATAAAAGGTTCAAATCTATTAGTTCAAGCGCAAACCCTCCTTTCCTGAAGTCTACTACTGTACTGGAAATTAATCCTCACATATAGTTTACCTAAGATACCAGAAGGCAACGTAAATTTAACCAAATGTGAAATAGCAAAACATGAAACTTTAAGTAGGCAAGTAAATGGTTCAAAGTCTCTGTCCCACAGAAAGCTGTGTGTGCACGGATGTGTGAGAAAGAAAGAAGGGAGGAGGGAACTAAATGCTAAAGCAAAAGTAGCCTGACATTACTGACCGATGCATGAAGGACTTCTGTGCCTCACTTTCCATATTGGCTATTTTATCTAACAAAGCCTTTGCAGTACCTTGGCCATCACCAGCATCCTTTTAAATGGAACAATGCCTAGTCAGTATGTCTGGAAAGTGATGTGGGATGAAGAAGAATAAGACGAAAACTAAAACACCTAGATAAACAATACCAAGAAACCCTCCTCAGAAAACCAAACAGAGAGCAACCTTTTGGACCTGCTTCGCTCCACCACCAAATTCAACATAAAAGTCGGAACCGTTATTCTTTATCCAGTTTCCATCAGACAATAGAACAAATGGCATCCCCATGAAACTGTCATCTTCAATTTCTATTTCTAAGGATTGGACCTGAAAATTGAATTGGGTATATGAGTTTGCTGTCCATAAATCTCATTGTCTATTAATTCTTGCATGAATTTAACAGATATATAGCAGTGGTATTTAGGCATAAAAAATAAAATCAAATATCTGTTGGCGCACCTTGGAAGCTGGATCATTAGAACTGCTTGTCAATTGTGTTTCGCTGGATTTGTCCAGGGAAGTTGAACCGGGGGGTAATAAACTTGCAGGTGGTGCCTGCAAAACATCCATACGTCTGTACAGTCAAATTCACAGAAAGGTAGCACACGTGGTGTAAAGTACAAAATGTTATTTAACCACTCAAACAAGCTGTGATGTGGGATAACAATGTTCATGATTAACCAATTCGTATATTCTTTTTTTTTTTTTTGGGGGCTACCACCATTGGGGGGGGCGCTTGAATAATAAATTCCTATATCTTACCAGCCATTCTCCAGGGTTTTTTGACAAAGCCCAGTGAAGTGTAACTGACTCCGTGATATCTGTGGCCAAAAGAACTTTTGTCTTACCAGCAGGCTTCATTACCAACACCTTGAAAATGTACGAAGCGTCTCACTATTAGAAATACTCCAGCAACAAAAGTTTACTAAGGAGAACATCAATAGCACATCATCATCTCACCAGAAGTTAATTTTTAACCACAAAAAAAAAAAAAAAAAGACCTCACCAGAAGTTCCTTATCAGCAAGCCGGAATATTTTCTTGTCTATAATAGAATCACTGCTTTGTTCTTCCTTGCCCTTAGCAAAAAGCTGGATTGTGGATAAGGCTTTTGGTTTGACAGAGATCTTTTCCTCCACATATCCACGTTCAGCTACATACTTATTGAGAAGCTGCATTAAATCCCTCTTCTTGCGCTGAATCCTTTGAACAGTAGAGTACTTTCTTTCTAGTTGCTTTGAAACCTTAGTTTGTTTTTCTCCTTTCGTAATCTTCTTCCTTATTTCATCGAGAGAAGTACCTTTCTGTAGTTCAATTTGCAACTCTTTTCTAGCTTCTTCAAATTCTTTCTGGTAATATAACATTAATCAAAATTCAATATAAGCAGTGACTTGGAGACCCCTTATTAATCATACAAAGGACTAAATGAATACCCAGTTCATGCTCATCTAACACACTACTGGAAATAAATAAACGATCTACATTTAGTTGTACAACTACTATTTTAACATAAAATAAACATAATCTTTCCCACTAGCATTGCAAATTAGTTGTAGAACTATTATTGTGGGATCACAAAAGAAAAGTCTCATAAAAAAATAAAAAATCTAGCCTGACTCTAAAATCCCCCATCATGTAATTCTGGTGGTTCTCACCTCTTCAAGCAATTCTGAGTTTCATTGCAATAGTGAAAAAATAAACCACCTATTCTGCTATCATCTCTGACATTCTAATAGAAGATGATAAAGATAAAGAGGATGGTTAACATGTTGAAACAATCAGTCAGTACCAGATTTTTCCCATTAATGATCCCAACACTAGCATAACTCTGTCGATTGTCAATAAATGTCTCCAACACCCTAAAGACGTCCCTCATCAGAATTAGTCTACAGGGTAGAGTTCACAATAAGAGGACCATACTTTTTTCACAGTTCTCTAAGTTTTTTAAAAGGACTTAACTAGGAGACCTTTGCAGCCATCATAAAACTAAATGCCTCTATCTTTACCAAAAAGAAAATACAAAATATTATCAGCTTTCTTCATTACAATGAGGGCCTATAGAACAAATCTAGTTTGCACGTGCTTCTCCTTCTTGTTTATGACAAAAATTCTACTGCCTTTACATCATGATTGCTATTGAGAATTGCAACATTTCCAAATATCCAATATTTTTCATTTGCCTTGTGCTAACTATTTTCAACGACTACATTGTCATAAACAAAATCACTAGAGGAGCAACTGTCATTAGCACAACTATATGACCTTCCAAATGGTTGCCGCTTTTGGAAGAAAAGAAAAAACGCATAATTGAATACAAAGTCTTAGCGCTAAGAATAGTCTGAGTTAATCCATTCATAGACCAGCGTTAGTTACTTGCCTTCTCTTCCTCAGCACTATACACCTGTTTACCCTTCCTCTCCCACCTCAAATACGCTTGTATCTGTACAAGATCTTCAGGAACTGAAATATTTGGAATTAACTTGTATGTCAGTGGAACATGAAAGTTGCCACCGTCATTTTTGAACCTACCAATAAAAGAATTAAGAAAAATTAAAGAAATTAAATAGGTAAATTTTGTGGGTATAGATTACACGGAAGCTACAAAGCTAGCAAATTATAGACTAATGGAGATTTACCATTTGTTCTGTTCTTCCTCAACTATAAGAAACTCTATAGCTTGTATTGTCGGATCATCAATCTCTATGTTCAAGAAGGAATTGGAGCCAGACTACAAAGAAAGCGATGAATAATAATAAGTGAGCATCTAGTTGTAGACTTAGGTAAGTCAAAAAGAGGTCACCAATATTCAGTATATGGAAAGACACTCCATGAATTTGAATTTCTACCACCATTCAGTAACTTACTTTCACAAAAGGAGTTCTAAGAGCTCTGTTCTTATACATCCAAGTTCCCTCAGGAGAACGAGAAGGAAGTACCCACTTCCTGAAAAAATGACAAAAGTAACAGAAAACATTTTAATGCTATAGCTCAAAACTTGAATCAAAGCAAATCATTATATTGACAAGTGTACTTACTCTTTTCCATTTTGTATCCCACCCCAGTGAAGAACTAAGGTGCCATTAGTATTAGTGACCTGCATATCTATTTCTGATATAGAACCTGAAGTAGGAGCACTAACAACCACCTGTTCAATTGGATAGGATACGAGAATCTCATGTTGAATACATTATCTATCGGAAAGATTTAGGTATTTGAATTCATCTATGCCCAACAAAATTTCTGGGGTCAATTACAAATGCAAAAGCCTATGGTGTTAATACCTGTAATTCCGTATTTCCATCAAGGTTGAACTTTCCTGTAAGTTGCTACAATGAAAGAAATAGTCAAAATCAAGTGACATCCAAACCAGTAACTCAAATCATCGTTTGTAATATCTGTCATTGCTCCACATTGAAAGTTTTTCAACCAAAATGGATAAAACCCAAAAGCTGATTCCAAAAGTTATTCAATGGGCAAATTAAAATGGTAGTCCTGTACTTTGTTCCTTCATGTGTCATTTTACTCCCTATAATTTCAATTGACTTGATTTTAACCATAATTTATCACTCTGTCTCAATTTGGTTCAATATTTTTTTTTTTTTATTTTTCATATGAAAAATGAACAAATAAGTGGCATGTGGGAAAAATTATAAACTTGAGTTAAAAATACTAACGAGATAATCAACTGGACCAATAAATTCATTCAATTGAACACAATGACGTAAACAGTGTAAAGAACAAATAAATAAATAAATAAAATAGAGGTTAGAAATTGATAGTATACCTTAGAAGCTGGATCGGTGGGTAACACAGACTGAGGAAAAAGGGAAAGCACTCGATTTGTTCCCGTCGGCAACTTCGTTTTCGGCAAATTCAGACTTTTTCCCCAGAATTTGGAAGTTATACGCGACTTTCGAATCTGTGAATTTGCCTGAACTTGAAACAAATTGTAACCAGAAATGCAAGAGGAATTGATGTTACTTTGATGCTCTAGCACCGCTGGAGCAAGCAAATTCTGGTGAATCAAGTTATGGCCTATCGAATTGCTCATATTCTTCAGATTATCAAAGCTCGAATCTGAATCAATATCACGAATCAGAATACATACAAAAGTATATATGAAACTATATACAGTTAAATGTACTTAAATAATCATTTTGAAACAGTTCAAAAATCTGTTGAATTGATGAAACTACTGACCTTGAAACTATATGTAAATATAGATATAGATATAGATATAGATATAGAGAGAAAGAAACACAAATGAATTCTAGAGACCGGGGGGGGCGGTGTGTTTGGGGGATGCTCTCACTCTGCTCAGTGGTGAAAAACTAGAAATGGAAAGCGAAGCAAGGGAAAATGGCGCTTTACCAGAGAGTGTGGAAAGGAAAAAAAAAACCGTAAATATAAACATACATATCGCATTGTATATATGGATGAGTAATGGAAGAGATCGTGAAAAAAAAATATGACGAAGATAATTATGAAAGGTTTTTTATTTTTAAATTATATATATAATAAAACATCACATATTAATTCAAAGATGAATTTTTTTATAATATATTTAATAATTTTTTTTTTTGATAATGACTAGTATCTATATAATAAAGTAGGATAATTTTTAAATTTATCTTACTCACATTTGTCCTAGGACATTTGCACGATTCAGATCTATTTAAATTATAAAATAACGGTTGAGATATATTTTTTAATTAATATCCTACATGTACATTCTATATTTTACCGCTTTTCTCTCTTACTTTTTTTTCTTTTCTTACCCATCCTTATATGATCCCATGATTCCACTTTCCTCTTTCTTTTCTTTTTTATTTTTTTTTATTTTCTCCTATTTTTATTCTTCTCCCTATTTGTTTTTTTTTTCTTCATTTTTTTCACTTATTTTTATTCATGTTATATGAAAAAGTCTGCGATCTCAGAATTAGGGGCTAGATTTTACTGTGTGTAGTGGAGATTATATTAATAAATTTTTTAGTCTACAAATTAAATGAATTTGAATAATTAATTATTATTTTTAAATATATTGAATACCTGATAGATTTCGTAAATTTAGATCTCATATGAATGTTCAACATCTATATAATAAAACAGAATGGTTTGTAAATTTGTCCTACACACATTTGTCTTATTAGGACATTTGGACGGCTCAAATCTATCTAAATTATAAAACAACGACTCACATTTGTCTTACTAGAACATTTGCACGGTTCAGATCTATTTAAATTATAAAATAACGGCTGAGATATATTTTTCAAATAATATCCTACATGTATATTTTTGTATTTTTCCGCTTTTCTCTCTTACTTTTTTTCTTTTCTCACCCATCCTTCTATGATCCCATGATTCCACTTTCCTCTTTCTTTTATTTTTTATTTTTTTTTATTTTCTCCTATTTTTATTCTTCTTCCTATTTGTTTTTTTTTTCTTCATTTTTTTCACTTATTTTTATTCATATTATATGAAAAAGTCTGCGATCCCAGAATTAGGGGCTAGATTTTACTGTGTGTAATAAAGATTATATTAATGAATATTTTAGTCTACAAATTAAATGAATTTGAACAATAAATTATTATTTTTAAATATATTGAATACCTGATAGATTTCGTAAATTTAGATCTCATATGAATCTTCAACATCTATATAATAAAACAGAATGGTTTGTGAATTTGTCTTGCACATATTTGTCTTACTAGGACATTTGGACGGCTCAAATCTATTCAAATTATAAAACAAGAGCTGCGATATATTTTTCAAAAAATGTCCTATATGTACATTTTCTATTTTCTTGTTTCTCTCTTTTACTTTTTCTTTTTCTCACCCATCTTTCCATGATCCCATAATCCCACATTTCTCCATCTTCTCATTTTATTTTTTTATTTTATCTCATTTTTATTTTTCTCTCTATTTGTTTATTTTTCTATTTTCTTCTTTTTATTCAATATATTTTATACATATTTTCATACATTGTATATATATTTTCTCCATATTTTCATACATTTTTATAATTTTCATATAATTATATAAGTAAAAGCAATATTGTCTGTATGTTCGTAGAAATTTTATGTATGCCAGACACATTTATCTATCTATCTAGTTATATATTGTATAAGCCAAAACGAATTTTTGTAAAAAATTTTATGAGGACTACAAAATTTTATAATAAATTTATAATGAGCTTATAGAATTTCTCTCTTTTAATGTTTTGTTTAGTTTGATACAAGTTATTTATGTTATTAAGTGATTATGATACTATTATTCTCAATAGTTTTTATAATTAATAATTTCTTATGCATATCAAATTTTATTGTGAAATTTTGTGAATTAATTATTGTTAACATCTACCCATATGGCTTAATATCATGGTTTGTCGCTATTATGATATTATTTAAGATTAAAATAATTTATTTACCACACAAAATATAAATAATCTATTTTTCCGTGCATCGCACGAGTTACCGCTAGTCCTATATGGAGCGATTGTTTTGCACGTCACTAAAATTTATTTTAGAATTCAAAAAAACTCGATCTTTTTTCATAAGAAAATTTTTGGGATGCGTGTCACGATTCTATACGGCCACGTAAACTACGAGATGCAAAATTGGGAATGCAAACTTTGCCACGTGCGAGAGGAGGAAAGCGTGGGATCGTATTTGTTGCTGATACTATATGACATAAGGGAAATTCTATGTCGGTAGAAGTATTAAAATATAACTTTTAGATAAAAAATAATTGTTTGAATATAAAATTTTAAATGTATATTTGAATAATTTTTTTTATTCAATAGTTTATGTCTAAATAAATTTTTTTTTTTTGGGAAAATTTATATGTGAAAGACTTAAATACTGTGTAATGAGATTTTCTACAATGTAAAATTAGAATTATCCATATTTAAATTATTGGTATATAAATGCCTTACATAGGGATGATTATTTAATATTTCCGGAATATGAACATGTAGTACTCTATAAAGTTTTAATTGGTAAAAAAAGGTAGAAACTTACGATATATATTGGAAATGAAAGAACAATATCAGACTAAATAATTAACTTAAAATATGATTATGAGGACATATTTTTTGAATGACAATATGTGGCCAGTGTGGCACTGAAGTGCCAGCCGAGGTGCCACGTGTCCTAGTCATGATCTGCGAAGCTACCGGAATCCGAGATGAACGAATAAGGGACAAGAGTCCTAGAATGGGAGATGACTTCAGTTTGGATAAAGATAAGACTGTTAAAGAGTTTATTCCAATCTAACTAGGAGTTTAAGATTAGATTTGAGCCAGAGTCCATTGAAGTTAAGCTTCTATTGGGATTTGGTCAGTGTTGGCTATAAAAGAGAGACACCCTGAGTTTAAGGTACGCTTTTTGTATGGCTATAAAAGAGAGACACCCTCGTGAGCTTAAGATATGCTTTTTGTATTCTGAATAGTACGTTAAGTACTTTTGCTATCTTTAAGAAATAATGACTTGATCGTCGGAGTGCCTTCGGGTGGACGAATCACCGCTGGATTCTTTTCTTTTCTGTGACAGGTTGTTCGGCCTTAATCTATTCTACCGGTGTTCTCCAGCTGAGTACATGTTTAACAGTATGATCGAAAATTGACACACACAATGATTATATAATATTCTAAAATTATTGAATAATTTCCCGTTGCACAGACGGAAATTTATTTTTAATAATAGCCCTGTGCTTGTTTTGTATATTTTCTGTTGGATCAAGATTTTGCATGCAAGTTGGAGAAAAAACATGCGGTGGTCACTCTCATCCTCAAGTCTTTGTCAGTGGAATTTTTAAATTTTAATGCATTCATGAAAAATGTTATGATTTTCATTTTAATATTTATAAAGTTTATTATTAATTTAAAAATATTTTTCTAAATTTACACTGAAATAAAATTACCCCTTAGTTTTTTTGTTTTTTTTTCCCCTAATTTAACTATTTTCCTAGATAATTCAGTTCAAGTGTTTTTTTAAATTTTTTTATTTTTTTTTATCCCCCTTTCAATTGACAATGATAATTCCTCCTTCACACGAAAAAAAATCCAATGTGGTAACCTCGTTTGGCAACGATGTTAAAGTTGATTTTTATGAGTTTTTTTTTCTTTTTTGGTGATTTTTTTAAAAATTAACTTTTAGATATTTCTAGAGTAAGAGTTTAAAAATAAAAAAAAAATTGAATCAAACTTTGACAAAGATCCACTAAAAACAATATTTATTTATTTATTTATTTATTTCAAATTTGATCCATTTTAATATATATATTTTTATTATTTTCTAAATACTTCTAGACATCATATATATATGATGTCTAGAAATACTTAAAAAATAAAAATTAATAAATATAAAAAATAATTCACTAAAAATGAAGAAGAAAAAATCCAAAGAGTCGCTGTCCAACGAAGGTTCAAGTTGACATAGAAGGCATTGTTTATTAAGAGTTGGTTCTTCAATTTGTGCTTGGTAGGACAACTATTGGTATACTGTCCAGATGAATTCAATGAGGTTTGTATGCGACTTTGTAAGACATCGTGGAAAGATCATAAAAGCAAGACAAAGTCCAAGTATTGGGTTCCATTCAAGAATGATCCGGACATTGCTTCTACAGTACCTAGTAACATAGTGCCAACCCAGTGGAGGAAACTTGTACAATATTGGGCGAGTAAAGAAGTGCAGGTATATGTATTCTTTATAAAATTTTAATTAATGTTTTAATGATAAATAATTAATGTTTGATATTCTAACCAATGTTATAGGCGATTGCTAAGAAGAATTCTTCTAATCGGGGATTTCGTGGGCCTCCACATACGACCGGAAGGACATCTTTCTCAGATATTCGTTTCAATGTATTGATCTTGTGGTTGCACCTAAGGCATCATCTGTGACTACAATTGTTGCTGTAGTTGCAGCCGCAGCCGCACCTAGTGCACTTGGTGTGACACTTGTGGCTGCAGTTGTGGCTGCACCTAGTGCTGCATTTTTGACTTATTATGTTGTGAAGACTTAAGCTCCTAACTTGAAAAAAAATGTAGATGACACATAAAGGAGAGCGAATAGATAAGATGAGTCTTTGGAAGAGGACACACAACCTGAATGATCCTGATGTGGTGGCAATTGTGGTATGTCTATGGTTTACATGTTTTTACACATATTTTGCTTTTTACCAAACATTGTCCTTATGTTTTCAAAATGTAGGAGGAATATAATGCGCATCTTTGGAAAGTTCCTAAGGAGCAACATACGATTGAGTATTGCGATGGGATTTACCATAAAATCCTTGGGAAGGATGGACATGGGTATTGCAAGACCTATGGGAGAGGAGTGCCCTAGAGTGCGGTGTATGCGCGAGGAAGCGGCCCATCCCAATCATTAGCAGCCCCTTCATTTATTGATGAGATCACACAGCGTGTGACACAAGACGTTGAGTCTAGGTTCATTACGATGATCAAGAACCTAACGGCACGTGTTTTGTTCTTAGAGTCACAGGGTGTGGCTGGGAGTATGAGCTTGAGAGAGGTGCAATACTTACAAATTGACGAATTTTACGTTTTATCAATTTGTATATATACATATGGAAATTATTAACACATTATACTAACATATTGTAGGTGTCAGATGCATCTAGTGGGCAGCAAGCTTCAAAAGAAAATGAATAGGTATGCATTTCTCTGGGTATTACCTCTAGTTGTTATACCCAAAATGTACTGGTAAAGGATCCCTTGTATATTGGAGCATGAATCTTTAATATTTAATCCCTGGTAAAGAAACATCATTTAGACTGTTGTTCCTTGGTTTTGACTCTTTTGAGTAGTGGTTGTGGAGTTCAGAAGAACTTTTTGCAGAGTACATAGAGGGTGTGTTACTTCAATATGTTCATAGTTTTCTTACCGGATGTTATGGGGAAGTTTTGCTCATTGTTGTATGTTCCATAAGCCTAATGTTTCTTCTATGTTGTGAATCTTTGAGATGCATTCCCCATGTCATAGAAAAAGTATAGAGACTGACTGAGAGACTTTCTACTGACTCTACTCCAATGGCTTGGTTTATTTCTCTACTGTGAGTTTAGTTTAGGGCTACAGGCTAATGTAATAGTCTGTCCTCAAATATTAAGCCTTGACAGGGCAGTCAATCAATGAGGAATATAAGAGAAAGCCGCAATAAACAAAGAGCTCAAAGAAGGGATGATTTGGATTCGTGGTGTCATGCACTGTGACCCAATCAAAGTCCCTATCATTTGGATGAAAAGAGGATATGGTGTGCATCCTGCTTATTGTCTGGAGTTTGGGTTGAGCTTTTCTCCCTTCTTGACAAGGGATTTAGGAAAAGTTAGATATGAATTTGTTTTGTTATTAGGAATGAAAAATCCAATTTTATATCTATGAACTTATATTACACCTGAAATGAATAATTAAGAATATACCTGCTAACCAAACATGAGATTGTGAATTGTCATTCCATTCTTACATGATTCCATCTTGGCAACCAAATAGTATAACGAGAATGGACATTCCATTCCATTCAACCTTATATTTCATTCATGTATTTTTAAGAACTGCATAAAGTCTTCTTTAGTTAACACATGAGATGTGTAATTGACATGTTAAATCTGTGGCTCACACACACACAAAGAGGATAAATCAAATCCTCATCAGTGTATTTTGCGATTATCAGCCGTGATTCTTTTCAAAAGTTGTAGGTAGGCAACGATCTGTACTTGATATATCATTCTATCTGTATACGATTGTGTGCATTGAACTTTCCTATTTTTATTCCTTTCACCTCAATCTTCAATTTCAATTTTTTTAGGGGAATTCAAACTCATCCACGGCCAGCCTCTCATGTTGAGGATTCTTGATTATATGTTTGTGAATGTCATTGTTTTCAAAAATGTTTTGGGTTAATGATAGCTTGCAGCTTTGATGAGTCTTTGACATATGATTTCATTTTCAAGTTCCTTGCATGTGTGTGTGTGTGTGTGTGTGTGGAGAGCTAGAAAATGAAAATTCTATCTTTTGTTTAGTCATTGTTGTCTTCTGTTGAAAGGGTAAGGAATGCCTATACATCTCTCAGGTCCATACTTGGAGATGGAAAAGTTTAGCATTCTGGGTTACATGTGTTTTCATTTCCTTTGGAGATGGTGAAGATTAGCATTCCACATGCTGCTTTCAAGTGAAACTTTTGTTACCATATTAACTATTCTGTCATAAAAAACTACGCTGATCTAGTGTCTACTTTATCGCTAGAAATTGTTACTGTTATTCAGAATGACTATTTGAAATGGAAAAAAAGAGAGATGCCTTGATATTTTTGTTATTTTGTCTGAAAAAATTAGAGGACGGAATGAAGCATTTTGAAATCTCTTTTGATTTCTGTTTGGTTGACAGGTAGCTCTCCTTCTGATACAACATAGAGCGAATGTGGATGTAGAGGACAAGGAAGGTTATACTGTGCTTGGTAGGGCTTCTATTGATCTTAGACCAATATTGATTGATGCTGCTAAGGCCATGCTTGAAGAATGAACTTTATTAGTCTACTAATTGGGTTTAAATGGTAACTCTGCTTCGTAGTTCAAAGTCTCAACTATTGAACTGTTTTTGCCCGGATGACATCTCTGACTTGTACCAAAAAGGGTCATGAAAAGGAAGTAACCTACCATTGAAGTGTTTTTGTAACCAACTCTGTAGTTTCCAATTGGTCAAGATAATGATGCGTATATTTTTATTTTTATTTTAAAAAAAATTAAATTAAAAAAAATATATAAAAAAAAACCCAATGATGCACATATGTGAAAGGAATGAAAGCAGTATTCACACATCTGTGTGATGGATGGTTTAATTCAAATTTTAGTTTCCTTATATATGATTGTGAAAATGAATAAGTAGATGTGGAGTTTGTTTTCTTCTTAAGTGAGTCTGATGCTGTATTCCTTTTCCACCAGTTTGTGTTATTCATTTTCTTAGAATTGTGTGTCAAACGGGTGCAATTAAATCTCAAAGAAGGACATGGTATAATATCTCTCAAAGATCAACTCTCAGGTATAACTTCATGTTTCCTTCTTTTTCCTATCTAAATCCTGCTGTATTTTTATATGTCAACCGTGTTACAGAGTAATCTCAAGTAGAGTTCTATTTTATAATTTTTTTCATATATGGTCATTTATAGGCTTTATGGAAATAACAGTTCAAGGTGATGAGTTTTAAATTAAATTCTTTTGTGAGAAAGGAATGGCCCCATTCAATTTCAGTTGGAAATTCAAACAGGAGATTAGTTCTTCACCATTTTTAGAGACTATAATGTTGCCTTAAGTTTATTTCTGCTGTTAAAAGATTAATGACCTTTTAAAGCCAATTTTTGTGGTATCTTTAGAAGTGCATACTTTTTTCTTCATGAGTTGAGTTTGTAGATTTAAATTCTGATGCTTTATCTAATGACATGCTTTAACATCTTGCCTTACTTTCAGGTTGAGACTGGAGGCAATCCAGGTGTCCTCTTCAAGACGCACCCTAACATCAACAAAGACCTGTTTTCCAATGGATTGCATTTTTTTCATAAAAGAACTTTTCCTAAGTTTTTAGTTGTAATAACTCACATATGACTCCAATTTTAAGACTCAAATGGAATGCCTGATTAAACTACAGTGCTATACTTGTCTAAATTCTTGTCATTACTACTCTTAGAGTGCTTAATGTTACACTTTTTCGTTTTTTCTTTTTGCGACGGTAACAAGATGGTCGCCAAAAATCATGTTAGTGTTTTTCTTTCTTTTTTGCGACGGAAAAATAGTGGTCGCTATAAGTAGTTTAGGCGGTCGCGAATAATTTGCGACCGTTGCTTTGCCATCGCAAAAAGTATTTGCCACCCCCACATTCGCGACCCCCATTTGCCGTTGCATGGGCCGTCCCAAAAGGTCTTTTGCGACTGTTTTTTTATTATTTGCGACGGTTTATAGCGGTCGCAAAAAGTGATTTTTTTAGTAGTGCTAAGAGGTTCAGAGTTTAAACCAACCAAGTGAAAGATTCTGGCCTGAACCAATCTGGTGAAGACAAGAAGTAAAACTTTAACTTCAAGGTTAACTTGTCTTTTAAAGTTTTTATTTTTTAAATTTTTTTTAAGTCAATGACCTTCAAACATTGGCATTTGTAATTTATTTATTAGATCAAGTCTTTTATATCCAATCTCCATCTCAAATTCTATCTTTGTCACAGCCATTGAGACAAAGAAAAGGTTAGATTTCAGTGGCTTTATTTATGGGTGTTGGACAATTTTCACTGTAATTAATTAATTTTGTTTGTATACTTAACAATAAACATAATATAAAAGAAATAAAGGAAATGAGAGAAAATTGTTTGATTACAAAAATCAAAACTACAAATAAAATTAAATAAATAAAAACAGATTTTATTTTGTTACAAAACCAAAATTAAAATCTGATTTAAATAAACAAATAAAATAGAATAATAAATTAAACAACTTACTTGATTAATTTCTTCAAATAATAATCTGATCAAGTCCAGTGTTCGACACTGTGTCCTTAAGACAAATTCGTCATCTTCACGATGCTTTCAGAATATGGACGTCTATCTCCCAGGATGAAATGATCAACAACAAATAAATGTAGCACTACAATTTATTTGTTTAACGAACACACTTAGTATATACACTATTTCTCACAGAAAAATAATGGAATAAATGCAGCAACATGCAGAGATGATTTGCAGCAAAAGATGGACGAAAATTGAAGTGTATCTGATCAAATGAGGGCTAGTCTATTTATAGAAGTAATGGCACCCTTTAATTTTGAATTGAACAGGTAGCATACCTGTTTGAACAGGTACTGTACCTGTTGGGTTTGAATTTGAACGGATAATCGAATCTGTTTGAATTTCAAATCTGTTCGGGTGGATTTAAATTTGAACCGAACAGATTCGGTTTTGGACAGATCCAAACCTGTAAAGAATTTCTGAAGAGGTGCAAATAAAATTTTGAATTCAAAAAATTAAAATTAAAATTTGGACAGAATTTATTCTATCAAAAATAAATTGAATTCAAATATTTTTTGCCCAAAAAGATTAGTATTGGGCTGGACAAGCCCAACCTAACCTCACACCACGCATTCGTGCCCAGGCCAACCCGCGTGTATTGATTTTTGGGTCCAATAGGTCTAGCCCATAACCTCTCCCTTCTACAAATTTGGGGTGCCCTTTGGGGCCCTTCCCAAGTTATAAGTCCAAGCTATATAAACCCATTCAAAACTTCCCACCAAATCAATGTGGGACAAGCCATTACACAAACTTTAAGAAATTTTCACCAAAACTCCATTTCCATGGAGCACACTTTGGCTTCAATTTACCATTCACTCGATAATGGTTTTGAGCAACCAAATATACCACGTGAATCACAACGTGGCATAGAACACGTTACCATTTTGACCTGCAAAAATCGACGCACGGGTCCCACCTAAATATTAGACCAAAGTTAGGAAAAAATCTATTTTTTACCCAAATTTTCATTTCCAACAATGGGGAGCACCACCCCTTAAGACTTCATCATCATTGTATTCTTTAAGATTTCATTTTGTGATCTCGACGAGATTTACGTTCATCTTATAAGTTGTGAAGAGAAAAATATATAAGTAAAAAATTAGTTTGATCAGATATTGATAGATATATTAACTAATCGTACTTATTTACGAATGAATTATACTAACAGTCCTTATAATTTTGGACTTGTATCACTTTGATTCTTAACCTTTCAATTGTGATACATTTGATTCTGAATTTTAAATTTTCTATTAAATAAAGACAATTGATGTAAGAACCCACATTTTTCATCTTAATCATGTTCATGAGCATTTGTACGATTATGACTTGTTAAGCTTGCATGTGTATGTTGTGACTTGTTTTGCTTTAGCAAGTGAGATCCGTGCCTTGATTTGGAGCCTTGTGATTTGTCTAAGTGTAGTGTACTCGTCTCATTCCTTCCTTGATGTAAAAACTTAGGTCGCGCCTTGTCTCTAGCCGATGTTATTCCAAGCCGAGGTCACCCTTAGTCTAGTAGCAGTATCTTGGAACCCCTTGTTGATCTCCGTCCTTGCCTCGACCACGTTAGCCGAGATGTCACCTTGCACCCCAGTGATCTCGTCCTGGAGCGGTATGACCTAGGCCGAGGTGTGGCGCATCTAGGCCAAGATCTGGCACAGCTTAGTCAAGTGTTGTCCTTCCTAGCCGAGGTCATTGTCACCTTAGTTGCCGAAGTCCTTGTTAGCCGATGTCACCCATTGCCGAAGTGTCATTCTGTGTAGCTTGTTAGATACGCCTTGTTGTCAGCCGATGTCATTGCCCTGTCAGAGAGCCCATACCGTTTTGCTTGTTGAACAACCTTCCACCATGCCTTGTCTGGTCTGTCAGGCACCTTTTCAGGTAAAACCCAATCAGCCGCCGCCACGTGTCTCAGCAGAGGGTTAACCCCAGAACCGGGTATAGAAAACTATCATTTGGTGTCATAAACTTGTTTTGTAGAGAGAGAAGCTCTAGGAGGAAGAAAGAGTTTTAGAGTGAGGAAGTAGATCTTCAAGCTTGATTCCTAGAGATCCAACCGTTAAATCCGCGTTCTAAGGTTAGATTCTTGATCTACTCATAATGCTCTTTATGATTATGTTATTGCATTGCATGATTGAAAATGATTTGTAAGCCATGCATCGTTTTGAAGCTCGATTTTAGAAAGAGAAAATGACATCGGCTAACAACAAGGCGTATCTAACAATTATTATTATTATTATTATTATTATTATTATTATTATTATTATTATTATTATTATTATTATTATTATTATTATTATTATTATTATTATTATTATTATTATTATTATTATTATTATTATTATTATTATTATTATTATTATTATTATTATTATTATTATTATTATTATTATTATTATTATTATTATTATTATTATTATTATTATTATTATTATTATTATTATTATTATTATTATTATTATTATTATTATTATTATTATTATTATTATTATTATTATTATTATTATTATTATTATTATTATTATTATTATTATTATTATTATTATTATTATTATTATTATTATTATTATTATTATTATTATTATTATTATTATTATTATTATTATTATTATTATTATTATTATTATTATTATTATTATTATTATTATTATTATTATTATTATTATTATTATTATTATTATTATTATTATTATTATTATTATTATTATTATTATTATTATTATTATTATTATTATTATTATTATTATTATTATTATTATTATTATTATTATTATTATTATTATTATTATTATTATTATTATTATTATTATTATTATTATTATTATTATTATTATTATTATTATTATTATTATTATTATTATTATTATTATTATTATTATTATTATTATTATTATTATTATTATTATTATTATTATTATTATTATTATTATTATTATTATTATTATTATTATTATTATTATTATTATTATTATTATTATTATTATTATTATTATTATTATTATTATTATTATTATTATTATTATTATTATTATTATTATTATTATTATTATTATTATTATTATTATTATTATTATTATTATTATTATTATTATTATTATTATTATTATTATTATTATTATTATTATTATTATTATTATTATTATTATTATTATTATTATTATTATTATTATTATTATTATTATTATTATTATTATTATTATTATTATTATTATTATTATTATTATTATTATTATTATTATTATTATTATTATTATTATTATTATTATTATTATTATTATTATTATTATTATTATTATTATTATTATTATTATTATTATTATTATTATTATTATTATTATTATTATTATTATTATTATTATTATTATTATTATTATTATTATTATTATTATTATTATTATTATTATTATTATTATTATTATTATTATTATTATTATTATTATTATTATTATTATTATTATTATTATTATTATTATTATTATTATTATTATTATTATTATTATTATTATTATTATTATTATTATTATTATTATTATTATTATTATTATTATTATTATTATTATTATTATTATTATTATTATTATTATTATTATTATTATTATTATTATTATTATTATTATTATTATTATTATTAGTATTATTATTATTATTATTATTATTATTATTATTTTTTTTCTTTTTTTTTGTTGTTGTTGTTGCCTCTGTAATCGGGGATGTCATCCCCTGACTTTAATAAAATCAGTTTCATTTTTTTTTTTTTTTTTGCATATCAATGGCGTAACTGGCATAAAACAATTTTATTTGACTAAATTTGAGAATGATTGAATTTTGAACTTTAAACTGGACATTGATTACATACTGACCTGAATCAAAATCATGGTTTAACAAAAGAAAAATGAAGCAAAACAATCCAAACACACTTATATACACTGACTGGTATTAACGAAAGAAAAATTGTGTAAATCAATACATTGGCAATAAAGTTACAGAACAAGAAGGTACCTCTCATAACCGAAGGTGTTGACACTAACTCTGGTGTGGTAACAGCATACACACGCCTATTAGGTCTCTGATCCAGCTGCTCCCTTTACGGAGCATAAGTCGGATGTACAGACTGAGCCAAAGAGGCTCCCGGAGTGGCCTTCGAGGCTTATGCCGGCTGTGCTGGCTAGTGACTTTGAGTCTGCCTCGATCCAGATGCACTAGGTGTGCCACCCAACTGTGGACAGTACCTCTTCATGTGTCCTGCTTGTCCACACTGAAAGCAAGTCAAAGACTGCCCCCTCCCCTGACTCTGTCTCGGTGGGCAGATTGAAAATGAGCAGACCACTGTCCTTCCCTCTTCTGTGGGCAAGAAAAGGACTTGTGACCCAACTAGCCACACTTGAAATAAGAAAATCCTCCCTGGCCACCTCCCCTTGCCCCTGAACTCGGCACTGGAAAAGTGGACCTAGACTGTGCCCCATGAGACTGCTGTGGTGTAAAACCTCTCTGCTTCTTGCTGTCTCGGGCCTCACCCTGCATCTCTTGGCCTCTCTGCTTAAAACCCCTCATCTCCTTCTCTCCAACTCCTAATCGGGTTTCCATATGTGCCGCTGCCTCAACAAGACAGCCGTACTTCCTCATCATAGACCCGTCTACACAGTAGACAAGCTCATCTCTCAGTCGAGTCTCAAACTCGATACAATGACACTCTTCTGTCGCTACAAGCTCAGGAGCAAATCTGGACAAACTAGCAAAAGTGGCCTCGAACTCTGCCACTGGTGTGCCAAGTTGCTGTTTGAGGCTCTTGAACTATTTCCCTAACCTCTCTTTGACAGTAACAGACAGATACTTCTTTTGAACGGCGTTGACAAAGGCCTCCCAGGTCACCCCAATACGTCCTCACGCGTATTTCCACCACTAACCCGCTTCTCCCTTCAGCTGAAAGGATGCCAAGGTCACTCTAAAAGCGTCGTCTTCAAAGTCTAGCATCTCAAACATCTTAACAGTCTACTCTAGCCATTCATCAGCCTTCAGTGGGTCCTTATGATCTCCCACAAAACATCCGGATTGGTCCGGAAGAACTCCCTTTTTAGCAGGAGTAGTCTTGTCTCTGCAACTGGGGCTGCTGGGGCCTGTGCTAGGTTCTCAACCCTCAGTATGTTTAGTGCCCTTGCTATCTCTCGTGCCAAAGCACCCATGGCCTATTGCCCAGCTGGCTCAGCTACATTTGCCTACCTTGTCCCCTTCTCCTGCGTCGAAATCTCATCCGGTATTGGCATCTCGTGCCTCTTAGGCCTACCATGCCTGCCACTGCCTCTTTCACATCCTGACATCCTAATAAAGGCAACGCTCAAGATTGGCACAGTCACAATTGTGCCAAAGCTAAGTCACTCACGTCCTATGGCAATGGACAACAGTTAATTCATTCCACATAAGCACATACAGATTTTCTTTCTAGATAATGATTGTCCCATGACGTTGCTAGAGTTCCAATAAAAAATAGTAGTGATCAAGTGCTCTTCTGACTGAACTTCTAGGAACTCACAAACCCAATCAATATTTTAGAAATCAAATCTCATACTTATATAATCACATTAGCATGTTATCACATAGCACTTCATCATACAGATATCTCTATCAAACGAGATAAACCCACTGTGGTACTAACCACTCTCCACGTACCCAAAGTATTCGAACCCGGTAAGCTCTTATACCAAGTTGTAACGCCCCGAAAATTGGGCAGGGTATATCTATTTATGCAACAAAACCCACCTGATAAACAAACACATATATATAGCTAACTATTCTATGCATCCATTACCATTAAATCCTAAATGCCAAATACATGTTGTTCGCATCTCAATGCCCCAGTTCCAATCCCAAGCATGCATTTTACAACAAGTATGAAATGAAAACCAAACAGATAATAAGTTCCCTACAAGCTTACAAATTTATCCAAGAACATTCTTAGTTACACAAAATGGAGTTTCAACTCAACGCAAATACGGCCCTAGGCTTACATTCAACAAATAACCATAAAACAAAAATGTAGCCTCAGCTCCGAGTCCTTCCAAGTCAATGCCTTAGCGGAGACATATCACCTGTACCTGAAATGGTTTCCCTTATAGGGTGAGCCACAACCCAACAGAGATATACTACACAACATATGGACCATGACAAGACTAAAGAGGAGTATGCTCATGCCATGCTCATGATAAAACAGTTTATCTCTCTTTTTATAAAGCATGCAATGCTGAGATGCAACAACAGATATAAAGCCATTTCCATTTTAAATCATATCTGTTACATGAATACAGGCTCTGTGAAGTAGGCCCTAATGCACTACCACTGTTATTTTTACTAGTAAATTGAAAGGATCGACACCTAACCATGCGGTTCTACACCCCTTACCCAGATTCACTAAGTATTCATCTTTTTGCAAACAGATACATTCCAAACATTTCTCAAAAACAGATACATTTTCAATGAAATGAATGTAATGCAATGCCCAATGCAACAAATGAGAAATGTGGTTCAATTTACCTAAGTCTCATGCATTTCTACAATAATCATGGCTATCATCCGCCGATAGCCCAAAACAGATATTTAAACAATTAAATTTTAAAAATTTCGATAAATACAATCTATTCCACATCTCATCAAATATGAACAACTATACTAGTTTTCATATCACAATCACGTCTAGTAACCTCTCAAGGTCCGTTTCTAACCCTGTCGGTTTTATTCCAACAGATACATTAAGCAAAATAATACTGTTAATGCCCAAGAAAACATCATTTTCTTTCCAAACTCATTCTCCAAGCATTATTCAACTTTGACATCCTATTTTGATCAAAAGCCCTAAAAGTTAAACATAATTCCTTTGTTTTCTTTAAAAATGCTCTTTTGGTCGCAAACCAAAAAAATTTCAAGACCAATCGAATCGAAGTCCATTTTTGTTCAAATTTAAAACATACCTCTTTCATAACCTTCCAAACATATTCCAATTTTACACTTTCGCAATTTGGGTATCAACTTTTTATTTTTCTAAAATTTTCCCTTTAAGCAAATAAATCACAAATTTTTCAAAAAATTCTAATTAAATTATATACAACTCTAAGCCCCATATAATCAAGTAAAAGTACATAAAGAAGTGTAGGAAAAATCCCTACCTCGATCCAAGAGTTTCCAAGAAAATAAACATTTTCAGCAACAAAATTTTGATTTGTTCAGATTAAATCGAAGCCCTCGGAACCCTCTACAATTTGATCTATGGAACTAGGGTCTAAAACCTAATAGGTTTTGATGAATCAAGGATTTTATATAACAAGAAAAAAAAAACCAAAGAAAAAAAAATTCAGAAGGAGAGAGATAACCGAGAGAGAGAGAGAGGCATTTGACGAAAACAAACAAAAGCAATCAAAAGTTTCCTTATTTCTCTGCCTTGTGCTGGCAGAGAAATTGATTAAAAAAGTATATATAAACAAAAGCTAAGCAAGTGGCAAACCAATCACCCAAACAAGGCATGGTTAGCAGACCCCACGTGGTTCTGTCCTCAAAATTGATATAAATATCTACAATTAAAATTATGATTTAGCAAAATTATAAAATTTTGTAACATAAAATTATAAAATGGTATAATTTTTGTTACCACAAAGTATAACTCTCATTTAATGGTATACATCATAAATATTCATAACTCTTTTATGGTAATCAAATAATAATAATAATAAAACCATAACAATATTACATGGTTACTAACGGGTTGCGATTCAATCAATTGGGTCCAAAATGAATGGAGTTTAATAATTTAAAATAAATCCCCAACTGAGATTAAAATATAAATTCAATTTGATTCAACTCGTTATAGTAGGTGTTCATCCCAATTACCCTTGAGGTCCAACACGCACATCCGTAGTATGTCTTCTAAAGTCTGGATTGTTCTTTCGGATTGCCCATTAGTTTGTGGGTGATAAATAGTGCTAAACTTTAGTGTTGTTCCCAAAGCTTCTTGTAATTTGTTCTAGAAGTGAGATACGAAGCGGGGGTCTTGGTCAGACATGATTGAAACTGGGGTACCATGCAATCGAATGATTTTTTTGATGTATAGAGTTGTGAACTTAGTAAGGGAGTATGTGATTCTGATTGGTAGGAAATGTGCTGACTTTGTCAATCGGTCTATTATAACCCATATCGCATCATTCTTTGAAACTAACTGTGGTAGCCTGACCACAAAGTCCATAGTAATGTGCTCCCATTTCCATTTAGGAATAGGAAATGGTTGCAGCATCCCTACAGGTCTCTGATGTTCTGCTTTAACTTGTTGACAGCGCATGCATTTGAAGACATGGCTTGCTATGTCTTTCTTCATTCCTGTCCACCAAAAGTGTTCCTTTAGATCGTGATACATCTTCGTATTGCCGGGGCGGATCGCAAACCTCGAGCTATAAGCTTCTACCAATATCTTTTTCTTGAGTTCTGGAAGGTCGGGTACGCAAATTCGATTTCGAAATTTTAGCATCCCATTGCTCATCGTGAAGTTAGGATCGGGCATGTTTCCTTGCTCCTCGTACTTTTTCTTTAAAAGTTTATCTTCACATCAGCGGGCTCTAATTTCTTCAATCAACTCTGGTTCCACGATTATGTTGGTGAGCAACCCATTGATCTTGTGAAGACCGAGGGTACATGCCAAACTTTTGGTCGTTTTTCGGCTTAATGCGTCTGCTACTACGTTAGCTTTGCCGGGATGGTGATAGATCTTTATATCGTAATCCTTCATAAATTCTAGCCATCGTCGTTGCCTCATATTCAATTCCTTCTGTGTAAACAGATATTTGAGACTCTTGTGAGCAATGTAGATCTCACAAGTTGCATTGTAGAGATAATAACGCCAGATCTCAAGGGCGAAGATCACCGCAGCCAATTCTAGATCATGAGTTGGGTAGTTCTTTTCGTGAGTCTTTAGTTGGCGAGAGGCATAAGCAATAACCTTCCCATTTTCCATAAGAACACAACCCAAACCATTGTGTGAGGCATTGCTATAAATTACAAACCTTTCTGTTTCCACAAGGAGTGCTAGTATAGGAACCGTCACGAGTCTGTGCTTCAATTCTTGGAAGCAACGTTCCTCCTTGTCGGTCCATTCAAATGGCGTGTTCTAGGTCAAGGATGAAGCTATCTTCGAGAAATCTTACACGAAGCGCCGATAATAGCCAACTAGGCCCAAGAAACTTCGAATCCCAGACACGTTAGTAGGTCGTGGTGTGACAACCCTCACCTCTGATTAGCGTTAAATTGTGATTAAGCATGATAAGTAATTGATTAAGATGAAATCCTAAATTGTTGTGTGAGTGTGTTGTTTTAAATGCATTTTTATCTGTTTGTCATTTAATGATCTGTTCATGTTTTAATTTTGAATTGCGAATTGAAAGCCTTATCGGCGACTGATTCAGAAATTGATTGGTGTTATATGCTAATTAGGATTTGTAGCATTTTATGGTAGGTTTAATTAAAATTCAATTTGGAATGATTAAATTAGAATAAACAATGCTAAATTAATTGAATCTAGATTAATTACATGTTTTGCCATTGAGTGGGCATATACCTTGTTGCACACCTTATTCACATTTTGATGCATCATCTTTTTCTTCCTCAAGACCAAACCGTGAGTGAGAGAGAGAGTGGGAGAAAATTGATTCATCTAGAGATTGGCTTGGAAAATTAGAGGAATTGAAGAAGAATTGCACATTTGAGCTATCATACTTGGAATTCAAGACGTAAGGTTTGAAGTTCACTCCCTTAATTATGAATTTAAGTTGTTTCTTGCTTGGTTCATGGAAAAATTGGTGATTAGAGTCAAGAATTAGCTTAATGTGTTAATTTGAGAGTCCATTCATGCATGCATGTCCATATCATAGAATTTTGAGGTTGTTTTCATGAAATTCTTGCATGCATGTCCATATTGTGGTTATACTCTAGAAATTCACCATGTTTTTGAGTTCAAGCTTGTATTTGATCATGCTTTGGAGCATTAGAGTTCATGAGAACTCATGCATGTTATGTTCTTGCATTGTTCATGAAAGTTTCATTGGAATTGTGTTCAATTGACATACTTTTGGGTTTTGATTTTATAAAATGATCTTCAAAACATGTTGTATTATGAGTTTCTAACTGTTTTCCAGAAAATTGGCCCAAAAGGATGTGTTTTAGCATGTTTGATTCTTGGTTTGAGCTTTGGGAGCAAATATGGAAAACCCAGAATTCGGCTTCCTCGCTCGAGCGAAGGATTCCACGCTCGAGCGACTACCTTTGTTTTCAGACTTTTGCTCGAGCGACGAAATGCTGGCTCGAGCGTAAATTGCAAGCTCTCAGATTTTTGCGTGTGCAGACGCACGCTCGAGCGACGAGACCTACGCTCGAGCGAAGAATTGTGTCTCACGCTCGAGCGGGCATCGAGCGGAGAATTTCAGCAACCAGTACTTTTCACACTTTTGCAGATCGCCCGAGTGAGGGAGTCTACGCTCGAGCGACCTCTCTCATTCGGTAAGCTCGCTCGAGCGGAAAAAGCCACGCTTGAGCGAGACCCCTGTTTTTAGCAAGTTTTGAAAAATGTTGTTAAGTACATTTTTACATCTTCATTCCATCCTAGGCATTCCTAGGCCATGTTTAAGGCATCATAATGAGGATAATGTTATAGAACCACACCAAGTCAAGTTAGGGGCTAAGTTATTTAAACCCAAGTGTATAACTTAGTGTGTGTTCGTTCTGTAACTGTAGGGTTGGCATCCAAGGACGCGCACTAGCCTATTTGTAGCCCAGTGCTCTGTGAGTAACAATGTTGTAAAGATATGTTCAATTATGAATATTTTCTGAATGATAAACTATTCTGTTTACTGAAACGCTAATGTTTAATGAATGAATGTTTGTCCTATTTGTAAACTAAATTCGTGGTATCCATAGCAATTTACTGTTACTATACTATTACTGCTACTGTCACAGAGATCTCTGTCGGTTCCCATGTTTGGTACCATTACTGTTTATTGTTATGATGGCCATCAACTGACTGTTCGGTCTGTTAAGACCTACTGTACTGTTTTGCTATTGGATGTACCACATATAACTGCTATGGTTTCTAAATGACCGATATGACTGTTAATGACTGAAAGGACATTCATTCTTAACCTCTTTACACAACTGTTATTCACTGGTTTTAGCTCACTGTTTATATTTATATGTAGGTGTTCAAGCACCGCATTGATGCTAGGAGCGTCGGGTTAACTCCCTTTTTGTCAAGCCAACCATTGTGCCTCACCTCGAGTTCCAAGTCTGACCAAGCTAAGGCTAATTTAGGGTGTCTTAGTTTCACCCTTCCGTCTCGTTTTTAATACTGTTTTAGACTTGTACTGTACTGTGCTAATTAGGGATTTGGTCCCTAACCTGGATGTTGTACATATGGTGTATATACTGTTTTGTTTGAATGTGTATATGTATGAGAAGTCTTTTTGCATACAGACTATCACAGCTCATTGGACATCTTTTATTGCTGTTTTGGCTTCCGCCAGCCCCTGTATTCTGTATTACTGTCTTTACTGTCGAGTAGGCCTTCGGTAATCACGGATTACTGGTCGGTTACGATGCTTAAACCCATAGGGGCGGGTTTAGGTCGTGACAGTAAGTGTTGCTCATGATCCTTCGGTGACTTGGAGTATTCAAGAATGTCGTCAATGAAGACGATGACGAACTTATCAAGATATGGTTTGAACACTCACTTCATGAGGTCCATGAAGGCCGCTGGAGCATTTGTGATGCCAAATGGCATGACGAGAAACTCGTAGTGCCCGTAACATGTTTTGAATGCAGTCTTCTCGATGCTTTCCGTTTTGATTTTTAGTTGATGATAGCCGGAACGTAAGTCAATTTTGGAGAATACTTAGGGGCCTTGAAGATGGTCAAACAAGTCATCGATTCTTGGCAAGGGGTATCGGTTCTTGATGGTGACTTTGTTCAGCTCCCGGTAATTGATGCATAACCTCATCATGCCATCCGTTTTTCTTTACAAACAGTACTGGAGCTCTATATGGTGAGGTACTTAGTCGAATGAAGCCTTTGTCCAGGAGTTCCTGGAGTTGGGTTTTTAGTTCCTCCAATTCTATCAATGGCATGAGGTAAGGGATTTTGGAGACCCGTTGTGTATTGGGTTGAGTGTCGATGGTGAATTCGATTTCTCGATCAACTACGGTACCAGGTAAGTATTCAGGGAAAACGTCAGGAAATTCTCGAAACAATAGGTATTGAATCGAGTGTTGGGTCTATTTGTTGAGCGTCGACCACATAACAAATACAACCACCACAACCTTTTCTCTAAAGTCATTGGGCTATCACGGAGGATATCAAATACGAAGGGGTAGAAACTTCAGTTCCTTCGAAGACCAGCTCGCGTTGGTCGGGTAACCGAAGAAAGACCTTTTTGGTCATACAGTCAATAGAGGCATGGTTGGCAGCAAGCCAATCCATTCCTAAGATTATGTCGAAGCTACTCATGCAGAGTGGAATCAGATCGACATACAAAGTTTTACCTTTTAGGGATATAACACAGGACTTGTATACCTTTGTACTAAGCGTGGAGACACCAGATAGAAAAGCCACAGATAATGCATATCCCAATGGTTCAGGTGTTGATGTTAACTTGGGAACAAAGTGTAGTGCAACAAAAGAATGAGTGGAATCAGAGTCAAAGAGAACATGAGCGAAGTGACCATAGACAGAAAGTGTACCTAACACAACGTTCTCCGTAGCATTGAAATTTTTGGGTACTAACGCAAAAGCTCTCCCTTGGCGCCTCTGTTCCTTCTTTCCTCCCATGGTGGTTTCTGGTTTCTGAGCTAGTTCAGAGGTACCTATCACAGAGTTGGTGAATTTTGGGCAGTCTTTCATTACATGGCCAACTTGGCCACATCTATAACATGCTCCTATTGCTCGATAGCACTGTCCCCTATGAGTTTTTTCGTAACTCGAACAATTCAGAATGGTGCTACCACTGGGAATAATAAAACTTTGGTTGGTTGAAGCAGTTGAGCTAGTAGATTCGGGATTTACTTTCTTTGGTGGGGCTACCCTTGATCCTCCGACTGGTTCCCAAAACCACTTCTTTTGACCCCCTCCACTTGAACATGCGGTTTTAATTCCTTTTTCAGCGATGTATGCTTGATCCACCACCCTTGTATAGGTTGGTAGTTTCAGAACCTCAAGCCTATCTTTGATTTCTGCATCTAATCCTACTTCGAATTTCCTTGCTTTTCGGGCTTCTATCGGAATAACATATGGTGCAAATCGTACTAGTCGTGTGAACTTACTTTCGTATTCTGCCACCGACATTGTTCCTTGCCTCAAATGTAGGAACTCGGATGCCTTCTGCTCCTGTAGTGATTTTGGAAAGTACTTTTCATAGAACACCACTAGGAATCTTGCCCAAGTTAAGATCTCTTCATTTTCTAAGGTGAAAAGCCACCATTCCTGCGTATCTTTCTTGAAAGTGAAAGTAGCGAAGGACACTTTCTGTTCTTCTGTGCAAGATAGGGCACGGAAAATCTTTTCCATTTCTTTAACCCAAGCTTCAGCTAGCAATGGGTTTGAACCTCCTGTGAACGTGGAAGGTTTCAGGTCTTGGAACTATTTAATCATAGTTATCCCTTCTCGATGTTCTGGTGACCCATTGTTCTGCAAGGCTTGCAAGAAACTAGTAATAGCTCTTTCCACAATCCTTTCCAGCGGATCGGCTCCATTGGATGATGATTCGATACCATTTCCATCGTTAGCCATAGCTATAAATTAATAATTTTAATAAACGTGGTGCATGATTTCCTACTAATTACCTAAATTAAAACATATTCACATAATGTACAAAACATAGACAATGTATACATTATTCACGAAACACCAGTTTTATTAATGTATAATGGTGTTGGTACATCACTTGTAGTTTTTTCAATTTAGTGCCTAACCCTCCATGACAAAACGGGTTAGAAATAGGTCATGGTCAGCTCACTTGGACACGAAACACAAGGAAAAAGAAAAACACAAAAACAACAAAAGAAAGGATTTTGTTATCAGGATCTTAGGTTGAAAATTGCAACAGGAACTGGAGTTGCATGTGATGCTCAAACTCCCAACCGCTTTGCTCGATGCCAAAGCATCGCCATACCACTTCTACTTGGTACATGGGGATGTCTACCTTATAATCCCACAGTTGTCGTCCTGTGATACGCACAAGCACCTCCACATACGTCATAATATCACCAAAGTCAACCGTTTGAGGGGGAGGGACTTTTGCTTGAATATGATCACTTAAGAAGGCATTTCCTCGTCGAGTCATAAACTTTGAAGGTAAAGGTACCACTAAATAGCGAGGATATCCCTGACTCGGGGCCATGCCTACTGCCCGTGTAGGCCCCAAAAACCTGTCTAGGGTACTCATAGCGTTAACCCTCCACCACTGCGTATCTACTTCTGTGGGGGTGGCCCTTAAGTATACTAGTCAGCCCATAAGTTGGTTGAGGGTCAGGTCTGCCTGTCTAGCTATTGCTTCTGAATCGTCTATTTCCTCTGGTAAGTTTGGAACGTAATTGTTATTTTCAAAAATTCCTTCAATGTCCGGGGGATCAAGCCCATACCAAAAATAGTCACCAAAGTTAAGTTCTGACATTGCTTGCACCACAGGATGCCCAACTTAGCTATAGAACTAAGAAAAGACTTATTACTATAAGGACTAAGGTAAGACTATAACCATAAAGACTAAGGTAAGTTTTTTTTTAATCTTGTTATAATGGTAAGCGTGTCTTCTCACTGAATGGTATTTTTTTAATTTAATTTAATTTATTTGTTTATTTATTTTTTAACCATTGCTCTGATACCACTTTGTCACAATCCATCTCGGTGACCAAGGCTGGATCGCAACTAGCTAATTCTAAAATCCCTTAGAATAATTCCTAGTAATTAAATTAAATAAAGCAGCGGAATAAAATATAAGCGGTAAATAAATATCCAAAGCGTACATGGAAATTATTATTTATGTAACGATATAACATTAGTCAGATAATGATTACAAGAGAAAAAAACACATGATATTCATATCAAATTTGAGGTTCTGATCCATGGGGTAAAACCATCCTTCTTTACATTTCTTTTAACAGCTATAAGCACATGACAGAATGAGGAATATTATACTAAGAGTATATGGGTATAAAAATTACCATGGATAATTATTTAGGCTAAACAATGAATAGTTTGGTTCGAATAAATTATTTTTAATAACAGACATATAACACAAAAATCATATAACAGAATAATTATAACTATGGTATAGAACAAAACAGAGGGTCAATGGATCCATGACAGACAGAGGGTCACGAAACGACTAATTAGAGGGCCAAAGGTTATTTAAGTCCCCCAAGGCATAGAATTGTCAGAAGGTCACTAAAGTGATAATTTAGAGGGCCAATGATTATTTAAGTCCCCAAGGGATGGGACCTCCGTGGTGATACTTATTCAAAACGAATGTTTATAAAATCATTGTCAAATATTTTCTAAAATTTAAACAAACATATCCATAAGTTTCAATTTAAACAAATAAAGTTCCGAAAATAATCCACATAATTGAAATATCAATATAACCATAAAACATAATTTATATAAAATAAATTTGTGATAACTCAAAACATTCGTAAAATATATTATGGTAACTCAAAACATATATATAACATATTATTGTAGCGATCCCGATTTTGACCCGGTCAACTTACTGGGGTCGAGTTGCTCGATCAGTTCGCCGAAAGCAAAAATGCAAAATACATTCAAAATTTCTTACGGAAAAGCGTATTTCAGGCTCGAGCGGACCATGTTATATCAGTCTGTAAAGGGAGATTTCATATTAATTTTTCAGTTCTCTCTCTCTCTAAAACTCCAAAATTTCCAGATCTAGAGCTTCTCTCTCTAGAAATCATCTTCTCTCTTTGATTCCTCCAAATCCGTTGGGACTCAGATCGAAGTTCTTTATCAAAGTTGTGTAACTTCTCGAGGGCTTCGTTGTGTGCGGTGGAGATCGAGTTTCGACATCGTAAATTTTGGGGTTTCATCTCTATTCTTCTTCAATAGTTGAAGTAGGGATTTTCTTAGAGTTATATGTATATTTTTGCAAGATCTATATGATTTTCGAAATCATCTTTCGATAGCTTTGAAAATTGATTGTTGATTCAAGAAGTTGAGCGATTTTGAAAGCGGGTTTGCCTCTTGTTCTTTTAAAATGATCTTATGGGTTTTGACCTGGGTTGATTGAAGAAAAAATGATTTTGAAAAGTTTTCTTTCAAAAGATTGGAGTTGTATAGTTTTGGTGAGAAAACCTAGAATTTGGAGATTTTTTTTTAAGAGACTGAAAATCCATGAATGATATTGTTATATTTATTTTGTGTGTCAAAATAAATGGATGTTTGGAAAATTGCTTATTTATATTTATATAAATGATGAATTTAAGGGAATATGAGAATTATTGTTCATTTTGGAAATTGTACGGGGAGCAAATATTCCGGCAAGCCCGTACTCCTTTCTTCCGAGCTCCGTCGATGTCCGATCACCTGCGAGCAAGTAACGGTGAGCTACCCGACGGTGTGTGGCCGGAAAAACCCTCCGACGGTCAAGTTAGCACACACCTTAGGATGGATAGAGAGAAGGGAGAGAGTGTTTGAGTGTAAGAATTCCTTACAGAGATGTTCGTGTGTCGCGTATGGGGGGCGCAGACATGCTTATATACCTTTTGAGCCCCATATCCACTCCCAGTCATCTCCTGACACGTGGCTCTGCTATCCCATCTGTTAGCATAAACCTTGCCGATCATCACCTAATCTCAACTGCCCGACTTCACAGTTGGAGCTCGGCAGCCGAGCTGCTCTACCACAGCCATGCCATGCTTCATACCCCAGCGCCTAGCCGGATAAACACATGGAGGACCGGGCTAGGCGGCATCCCGGCAGAGCCTAACCCGGGTACATCCTTTGGTCGGCCTTCCTGCCAGTCAAACAGTCTCCTCGGTTGACCACGCCTTTCCGGGCGCTGGTCACTCAGCTTGTCTGGCTTCAGCCATCCCCTGATCAGGCAGCTCGATCCAACCAAGCGCTATCTAACCGAGCTCCTTCTTGGGTCGGGGCGGCTCATACTTGGCCCAAGTTCTGCCCGGCTCAAGTTCTGGCAGCCCATTTCTTGGCGGATGGTCAATCATCTCGGCCCCATGCACCGTTGGGCTCTCAATCTTCTCGGCCGTTACCTCGGCCCAACTCTTAATCATAAATCACCCTCTCAATTGCCCCTTAATTCCGTCCGCGAAAGCGTGACTGGGATTATTCACTTCGACCGAGATAACGCTTCTCCGGTCTCCAAGAGGCCAGAAGGCAACCGGACTGGTTAACAACTATCTGCAAACTTGCCCGGTTATATTCCTCGGCTGACATCCTCTTCGTCGAAAGTAGCTCGGCTGGCTCTTCGTCTTTTCAACCCGTCACTTCAGTCCTGACGTAGCCATAAATGGGGACACGTGGCGGGCTGCCATTGGTCATCGGGCAGCCAACCCGCCGTTTTTGCCAGAATTTGAATTTGGGCGGACTCCCCTCTGCCTATACATACAAGACCCCCCAAATTATAAGAGTTCGCACCCCCAAATTTTTTGTAGATAATTTCAAAATTATATAGAGTAACCTCCAATTTTTTAAACTATAGAATAGACTCCCCAAAGATTTAATTCTGAATCCGTCCCTGGTTCGAGCATTAGATACTTGAAACTCTATAGCGAAAGGCTATGGTGAGCTTGTTAGCGCGGAGCAGATAAGGATTAGTAATGTGGAGACGTCATTGACAAGTGGACAGAGACTTGTCATTCCTCTACCGTGCATGTGCTTGAACAACACTGATGGTGAAGGTGGAGCGGTAGTGTATATGTCTTATGTGGTGAAGATTTGGGAGAATTTGAGCAGCATTGGAGATGATTTTGGGACTACTGTTCATGAATTGGATGGTGTCAATGGTTTTGATCAATCTCAAGTCAGTCCTGGAGATGTACTAGCCATTCCAATACCTGGTTAGTAGGGTTTGATGTGATATTGGATTTACTTGGTAAAAAAGTATAGTTTCTTATAGAATTAATTAAGAAGAAATTTCAATGCAGTGTAGGTTTAAAAATATATATATAAATAAATGATAAACTATATAAGAATTAATAATTAAAATTTTAAATTTTTTTATTAATTCGTAATAACTTTTTACAATACCACTTATTAATATTTCCCCCATTAATTAATTAATTAATTGTCAACTGTGTGTATGTACAGCATGTTCATCAGCAAATTTAAGATGGTACAATGAGAGTCTCGTTCTTCCAAATGGGTCCTACACTCTCACAGCCAATAACTGTGTCAAATGCAGCTGTGACCAACACAGTGATCTCAGGTAATTAATCCACCAAACTTCTAATACATTTTGGC
>NW_021025898.1:1099148-1124053 GCF_004153795.1 Camellia sinensis
CGAGAACTAAACAAGGTGACAATAAAGAATAAATACCCTTTACCTCGTATTGATGACTTGTTTGACCAGTTGCAAGGATCACAGGTGTTTTTCAAAATTGATTTGAGATCCGGGTACCACCAATTGAAAGTAAAGGAAGAAGACGTTGAGAAAACAACATTTAGAACGAGGTATGGTCATTATGAATTTCTTGTTATGCCATTTGGAGTGACTGAACTCAAGGGGGTGTGGTTCTCGACCCTCGGGCCAACAATCGTGCATTTCAATGCATGATGGCCGAGAGGCAAAGTTGCATAATTCAATATAAAAATGAATGCACAAGTAAACACATAAAGCCTAAAACTCTATCATGTATGATCAAGAGCGTCAGCGACCAGGAATTAAGGCACGTTTCATCACTTGAAGTATGAAACGTCCCTTGTTTCTTGTGTTTGGACTAACACCTATTCCAAACACAATGCAAGCAAGCGTGACATACACAATGTGAATAAACTACATGGCATACTCAATGCAATGTGACATGATTAACTTAACAAAGCTAATGGCATGCGAACAATGCTAATGCGTGCATGCACAATGCAATGCTACTAGGACAAATTAGCAATGTTAGGGACATGCATACTCAATGCAAATAACAGTTAGCATGCACAACGCAAAGATGTGAACTAAGCATGCACAATGCAAAGTACAAGGCATACATAATGCGATGAACAATGTGGCATACTCAATACAATATACATGGCATGTTCAATGGACTTAAACTAAAAGGGGTAGACCTCGGTCATGCCCAAATCAGTGGCCATTGGTGATGAAATGAAGGCACATAAAGAAAGGCATGCATGCACAATGCATTGGCCATCAGAGAGGCCAAAGAGCACATCTCTCAAGAGTGCTCGATGAATGACAAAAGTGGAAGTGTAATAATACTAAGTGTACTGAAATGAAGCAAGAAATGATGCCAAATCATTCAAACAACATAAGTAAAGCATGCTAGGGTCCTAAGGCATGAAAGCTAGCAAAGAGCAACGCAAAGGAGGCATGCAACACATGGCACAAATGCATGAACTAAGCATGGACAGAGCTCAAGTAGGTCAAAACAAGGACCTAAACATGCTGAGACGAGGGCTCGAAGGCCTAGGCATGCAAGCTACGGCCATACCAAGGCCATAATGCGCAACACTTAAAGACATTCAAAGCATGAATGAATGGGAACAAAAGCATGCTATAAGCTCTGAAATGTCATGTTAGATGATGCCAAATCATGTACACAACACAAATGAAGCATGCAATGGTGCTCAAAGCTTGAGGCAAGCAAGAGCATTTGTACTACAAGTATACAAAACATGAAGCATGTGACTAAGGCGACCCAAAATAGTCCTAGTACATGTTAGAATGAGTCTAAAACATGCATGGAAGTAGGCCAAAATATGCTAGCATGAAGGGCATGAAGCATGGTGAATGCAAGGCAAATAAGGTGGATTACACTACACCTATTAAGACCAAGCATGGAATGACTTAAGCAACAAAAATCAGAGTTATATCATGGCATAATAACCCCAAATAAACACTGAAATGAGAACTCGCAAGCAAAGGCATGAAGGCATACGCAATGGTTCATGTTAAGGCATAAAAGGGGAAACCCTCGAACGCATTGAATGAGCGATAAGTGCAAATGCATGGCCATGAAACATGGACTGAAATCACATAAAAAGTGATGCCAAATCATTCAAATAAGCCAAGTAGAGCATGCTAGTGGGCTTGGTGTACAAAGCTAACAAGCTAGATTGAACTATAGCTATACAAAGCAAGTCATGCATGACCAAGACAACCAAAATCAGAGCTAAAGCATGTTAAAACATGGACAAAAGCTTCATGAAGTTAAGCCAAAAGCATGCTAGAATGACATGTCACAACATGATGCATGCTAGGCTATTTCATGGAACTACACTACAAGTGTATGGATCATGCAAAGGCTAACCAAAGCAAACCTAAACAGAGGAATGACATGGTAAAATAAGCCCCAAAACATGCTAAAATGGACACAACATAAGCTAGAAATATATGCTACTTCATGAAGCATACAAAGCTAGTGTGTGTGATTTACACTACAAGTGTATTAGTCATGCAAGAGCCAACCAAATGCAAAGGCTAACCAAACCAAACCTAAACAGAGGTATGACATGGTAAAACAAGCCCGAGAACATGCTGAAATGGACACAACATAGGCTAGAAATACGTACTACTTCATGAAGCATACAAAGCTAGTGTGTGTGATTTACACTACAAGTGTATTAACCTTGCATGGAGTGACCAAGACAAGTAAAAATAGTGGTATGCCTCAGCAAAATAACCACAAATACATGCTAACAACAAGCTAACACAAGCTTAGTAAAGGTAGGGGTGCAACTCGGGCGGGTTCGGTCGGGTTGGGGGTCTGCCCAAGCCCGACCCGAATTGTATTTGGCACTGCCCAAGCCCGCCCAAGCCCGACCATGAACCCGAACATTGTTGCCCAAGCCCGGCCCAAGCTTTGTATTTTGAACTCGGGTTGCCCGAATTGCCCGAGTTCAGAAACCTGTAGGTAGATCTAAGGGTAGACATAAAAGATGCTAATCTAATGGTAGAAAACTAACCAGGTGCTCAAACATGAGGCATATTAAGGCATGTAAAGAAGACACAAGGAGAGGGGATGACCCTCTCCTTCTCAGGACCTTAAAACACCATCCCCACCACTGAAATCCCTCTGGATTTCAATGGTGAGAAGGTCAATACAAGGTGGTCCCGAAGCTCACAAAAAAGGCTCAAAACCAAGGCCAAACAAGGCCAAAGAGGGAGGTACACAACCCCAAACACAAAAGTGATCTAAACAAACTTTTTAAGCATGCAAAAATAGAACTTTTATCAGTTATGAGCTAAGCTTAAAACAACATGCAAGATAGGCTAAAATCTTAAGCAAGAAATGGGGATTTAAAGGTCAAAAGCTCACCCCAGAAGACCCTCTTTATAACTGCAACTCCAGCAGGTTTTTCAAGCTCAAGGCAACCCAAGAACACCAAAAATAACCCCTTGGCACCTCAGTAGCAAAATGAAGGTGTTTGAGTGTGTGTTTGTGTGTTAAACTAAGACAAATCTACACTTTTGATGCACAAAAATAGAGAAACAAGGCAATATAGAGACAATGCTATATCTATCTTTCTAATGGCAATTTTCTGAACCTGGAGGAGGGAGGAGGAGCCTCCTTCTTATAGAAGAGGAAAGCCAAAGCTTCTTGGAGAAGCTAAGCTTGAATGCCATCCCTCCATTCACGTGTATGGAGGATGGCTCAAATGCTCTCCAGTTGTGCCAGTTGTCCCAAAATATCTCCAAAAAGGTGCCAAAAAGCAGTCGACCACTTGAAGTGGTCAGCCTGCTGGTAAAAGTGGTCGGCTGACCACTTTAGGTGGTCAACCAGAGCAAAAACTGGTCGGCCATAGGTGAGAGAGGTCAACACACTAAATGCAAGGTGGTGGTGTGGTGGTCGACCAGAAAAGATGGTCCAAAGACCAAGAAAGCCAGTTATCTAACAAGAAAACTAGCTGGAAAAAGAAAAAGTGGTCGGCCAAGAGAAATACTGGTCTCCCACCCTTGTACCATCTTCTAAACAAGGAAAGCAAGGTTTGTACCAAAAACAAACCAAAGCGGATGCAAGACGAGAAATCGGGAGGCGAAACACGCGACCAAAAGCCCCAAAAACTAGTTGACGAGCATCAAAAGTGGTATACAACCACAAAAGTGGTCTCCCAGACCACAGTGTTCCTCTAGGCAGAGGCAACAAGGTGTGGTTCAAAAACCACGCCAAACGGAGAATGTTAAGCGGTTCCGAGACAGGGCGCGCGGCCAAAGACTCCAAAAATTGAAAACTAGTCTCCAAACGGGAAAAGTGGCCTACGACCACGAAAAGTAGCCTACGACCACAGAGAGATGGTCTACAAGACCACTCCCTCCCTCCGGGAAGGGAAAACAAGACTTGGTCCGCAAACCGAACCAAAGCACAAAGAGTTTCGAGGCCCGGGGGTAAGGCTCTCAATCAAAACTCCGAAACCTCAGAACAAGCACAATATGCACCATCATTGAGCGCTCAATCGATGACGTCTGAATCTTAAGGTCAGCCAAAAATGGGGTGTCTACAGTACCTCCGCTTGCCTCACTTGCTTGGCCATGTTAGCTTGGCCTAACCCCTCTTCTTGTACCGGTACCTCATGGACCGGTACTCCATGCACACCCCAGTGGCCCTTACCACGTCTTCCACCCCTACCACCACAACTTTGAACCCTTCCTGACATCCTAATTAAGGAACAAGATAGATAATTTAGCACATAATTCCAAATGTGCTCGCAACTTGCCTCACATGTTAAACTATAACAATTATATATTCTATCACACGAATAATTCAATTCACTCCACATAAGCACATAGTCATGTAAACACATACGAATTATCCTTTAGTGATGAGATTTTCCCCATGAGAAACTAAGAATTCTTAATAGAAGGAGTATTGATCAAGTACCCTTGTAATAAGACCTCGAGGAATCTAATAAGCGCAAATAACATCTCAAAAGTCCAATCCCATACCCACATAGTCACGTAAGCATGCTATCACATAATCACAAATAAACAAAACATTTCATAATCATGAGAAATGAACCCATTGTGGTATAACAACCACTTCCTGCGAGCCCCAAGTATTCAAACCCGGCAGCTCCGATACCAAGTTGTAACTCCCTAAATAATTCAACATAAATTAACCACATCAACTAACGTTCACTGAACGATGACAATAATCTTTCCATCTTTACATAGTTAATGAACGAGTTTATACAAAAGCTCACATGCAGATTATACATTCATTAGCAAGAAAACACATAAATCTATAGCATGTGAAGCATATAGTTCTCAAACAAATAAAATGCCCTTATACGCTACAACTTCCAAGGCTTAAGCCCGGTTACACAAAAATAGTCCTTGGCTAGCAATTAAATCACAACAAAATAGAGCTATGTACTCTTCACAATTATCCACGCCCTCAACTTGGCGGGATCACTACGTCTTTACCTGCACCCAAGTCCCATAGGGGTGAGCATAAAGCCCAGTAGAGAATTCTTATAAAGTATATACAGTTATGCAAACTCTCAATAAAGATGCAAATGTCAATGCCATGCCATGCTCTTTTAAAAAAAATTCATTTCATGCTCTTCTTGAAGATTTCCATTTTTCAATAAAAGCTTGCAATCTCAACACATTTCAAAACTTCCAATTTTAATCGATAGGGGCGGTAAATGCGGCTCAGGTAATCCCTAGGTTGGTGTTTGTAAGTAGGCTCAACAAGCACTACCAAATAACCCAGTTTACCGGTTGCTAACCGGAAGGGAAGTGGCACCTCCTCCGCACGTGTTTTCGGTCTTTCACCCCGGACACTCAGGCCAACTTAACAATTTCATCTACACCTCCTATCCGGACTTACCAACGTATTTACCCCTTAAACGTTTCCATGGTTCACGTTACAACATAATTTTTCTCAAAATAAAAGTTTTCCAACTCATTTCAAGACGTGCAATAATGATAATAAACCAAATGAGAACATGATGCAATACATAATATCTCATAACATTTCTCCATTTCGAACATCTCTACAACAATATCAATTAATTTCATTTTCTCACTTCTTCTCTTCTATGTTATATCACAAAATAACCATAAACCATCAATTCATAGCAACAACAATCTCTCACCATGCACAATTCATAACAAATTAGCCTCTTCATGACTACATGTGATGTTTTCAATATTAAACCCCAAGATTTATTTGGCAATTCTCACATTCCATGGTACACAACCATTCTCCACTTCTCATCAATACATGTTCAAGTGTTTAAATAATATATTAAAATAACATCTCATTTCTCATACATCAAATAGATCGCTATTTTGCTAAACATGTAATGAAATTTACTCTCATTCCTCCTCTTGACACAAGACAAAGAAAGAATTTCATAGACATTTTTCTTATTTTCCAAAATCCCCAAAATCATAGGGTTTTTCATCAAAGGCAAACCTTTCCCATTCTCTTGAAGTAATCCTACCAAAATCATCTTCCTTGAGTTTTATAGAAGAAAATCCTCATGGAGGTAAACAAAAGGTTGAGATTTAAACCCATCTTTTCAAAACTCTCTCTACATTTAGAGCAAAATCAAAATCAACGCAATAACCTCATGAAAACTTTTAATTCAACATCCACATAGCAACAAATGTATATATGACTCTAGAAATCCCTACCTCAATGTTTGATGATGAAGTATTGAAACCCTAGAGTCAAAATGGTTGATTCTTCAATTTCCACCACACCAAGAGGAGCCCTAACTTGGATCTTCAAGATTAGTAAGAAATGATGATGATCTAGACCCAAAGATTACAAAAATCAAAGAGTTTAAGTGTTTGATGAGGGTTTTTTAGAGAGAATGGAGAGCAAAATGACCTTTAGAGTGAGAGAAAGAAGCACCAAATGAGATACAATTCAGCCAAAAAGATTTTTAAAAAAAAAATTGGGTTTTCGGACTGGACCCGTCCCACACGTGCGGAGCCTCCTTTCCGCACGTGCGGCACTGATCCCTGCATGTGCGGTCCTCCAATCCGCACCCAGTCCCGCACCTGCAATTTAAGCAGTGTGCAACAACAGAAATTCACCCCTTCTCGCACGTGCGACCTCAACCCCTGTACGTGTGGGCCTCCACCCCGCATGTGCAGCCTAGGACCCCGAACGTGCGGCCCTGGCCCAGCAACCCAGAACTTTCTGGTTCGGTCCCCGAGCACTCCAAACTCAACCTTATGCCCTCCGAAACAAATGAGATTCACCCCCGAGCAAAACAAGAGCAAGGACTTAAATTTTGAGAATTATTTCCGGACGTTACAAGCTTAACGGGAGCGAAAGAGAACGGAGTGAAGCAAAAAGAAAAAGAAACAAAACGAGGACCCGATCGCCACAATGAGGATATGTACACAACAACAAATGTGGAAAAGTTTGCTACCTAATGGTAATTTCTTCTTCATGGCAAAGTTTTCTTTCAAAACCCTCAAAGCAACGTCATTGTATGAAGCATTGTCAACTGTAATAGTAGCCACCTTGTTTTCAATTCCCCATTCAATTAAAAATTTGTGAAGAGCATCAGCAATGATAACTCCGGTGTGTGGAGGTGGTACATTACAAAAGTTGAGGACACGCTTTTTGTAATTACCAATCATCATTTACAAAATGAGCCGTAATGACCATATATTGGATTTTTTGCCCCGACTTCCACAAATCTGTTGTGATATTGATTTTGTTAACATTCTTCATCAGTGCTTTCAACTTCTTCTTCTGAATGTCATAGGTTGATACACAATCATTTTTTGTCGTTGTACGACAAATCTTTTGCCAATGTGAAGTAGTGGTCCTCATAAACTTGTTAAACAAAACATGCTCAATTTTCATAAAGAGATACTCATGATAAAGTATCATGTGAGAAACAGCTTCCCTCACCTTCACATGATCATACGTGAAGGTAGAAGCATTGGTCACACTATCGAATCCAACTGTAGTAAATGACAGAACCTGTTGAGTTTACGTGCAAGTTTACATGCCACATGATTTTTCTTCAAATGCCTCAGAAGTTGAGTTGTAGCACCGGTTGCATGAATTGTAAATTGTGTTTTGCACCATTGACATTGAGCCTTCTTCATACCATCTGGAAGGATTATTTCAGTAAATTCTTTCCATGCTTAGGATGTCCTTTTTCTAGACTTCTTTTCAAATGAGTTTTTGTCATTTACAGCTTCTTCATTGTCTCTTTCATTGTCCTTTATTTCAATCACATCATCAACATCAGCATCAACATTATTCACAACATCATTGATAGAATTATCCATGAGTGGACTATCATATGACTCTTCGAATGAAGAAAATGGTGTACACGAATCTTGTGCTGGAGAAAAGAGATGAACTTGTCTATTTGACATATCTAGAAGAGGGATAAAAAAATATATAAAAATATAAAAAATAGTTTCAAAAAATGAGGCTTAAAAAATGGATTCATCAAAGATACTAAGACTCACAAGTTAGGATACATAAAATTAGTTGGCTCTACTATTTAAGGAGAGTGTATCATGGATTCATCTATGAAACAAGTCAAACTAACTTGATGATTATTTCCAAGATGAGTGCTGGGAAATTCATCTATGAAATTCTGCCATACCCAACAACAACATTACATCAAAGTAAGCAAAAACATAGAAACAACATTGTATCGAAGTAAAAAAATTAAAAAAAAATAAAAATAAAAAACCAAAGATTCAAAAAATGCATTAAAAAAAAAAACAAAGCAAAGATTCACAAGTTAGGATACTATAAAATTTGTTGGCTCTACTATTTAAGGAGAGTATATCATGGATTCATCTATGAAACAAGTTAAACTAACTTGATGATTATGTGTTCCAGTTTCTCTATCCATGTGAAATTAAGTTTTACATTCTATAGATTTATTAATAAAAAAAATTCAAAAAATTGTGTAACAGATCGTTGAGGCATCCCAACATTGTAAGATTCAAAGAGGTCTGTTCAATCTCAAGAAAAAGAAAACTAACCCTAAGATTGAAAAACAAAAGTAAGGAATAGAAAACTTACCACAAAGGATTGAAGAGAAGATTTTATCTTCTGGTCCTAAATCTTTACCAGAACAAAGAAACGTTGATATTTAGCACAGTTCTTCATTCAATTCGATGTTGTAACCCTAGCCCGAAAATTTGTCTACAGAGAGATGAGATGAGACCAAATCTCTTGAAAATAGGGACGAAAAATAAGAAAACAAGGAAGAAAAAGTAGCAGACAAAGGCTGAGAACAATCTCTTTGTTATTCGAATAAAAAAAAACTTGGGTAGAGACAACGTTTTTTAGAGTGAGAGAAAATCCTAGTAGCTTCCAAAGAAAATGATTTGAGGACTGAAACCCTAATTTCATAACATATGTATATATATATAGGCTTGCGAGTCTAACCAAGCTGAGCCTTACCAAGCTCGAGCTCGGCTCGTTAAGCAAATAAGCCAAAAAATCTACCTCGAGCTCGTTTGTTGTGCAACCAAGCAAAGCTTGAGCCTGTTCACGAACATCTCGGTTCGTTTGCAGCCCTACTTCAATGGAGTTTAGGTGATTGATATGTGAGAAATAAGAAAGGAAGTAGGGTGATAAGCTCTTAAGAACAAGCCTTTTGACCTTTGAAAATTTTGTAACCGCCGAACTAGAGGCTGGGTCATGCTTGTATAGACTTTTTGGGTCAAAATATCTAAGATATTTGTGAAAAAGTCGCAGAAAAAGTGAAAATTTCTGAAAATACTCTGTACCTGGACAATTCAATAGTCTGACAGACTATGTTTTTCATCCGTCCATGAATTATTGTATGACAAGACGAAAAATATACCGTTAGATAGATAAGGTAAAACTAGCATGATCTAAAATGAGAAACAAGTATTTCAAAGAATTTCACCATTTCTATCCATTCTCACTACGTCCTTTGTTTGGTCTATTGAAAAAGACAACATTCAAAGTTTGAAAAAGCTAACCTCGGGATACTGTAGAAATGTTTGGAATTGTCTATCCAAGCGTATTTTGAAAAAGAGTTCTAATTTGGTCCAAAACGTTTTGGCCAAAACAAGTGTAAGGTTGCAATTAAAGCCTGAGTTCGAACTTTTTGCTGAGGAATTCATAAGATTAGCATATCTTGATTTTCATTATCGGGTGTATAGCGATCTCGGTTTTGCCCCAACCTTCTTTGTGTCCCGAGCTTGGGTTCTGTGAATATCGTATCCTTGTCTTGTTATTCTCTTTTGACTCTTTGTATTTGAGTTTTGGATTATGTTAGGCGTGTTTGGAAAAAGTTGGTTGTTAGTTGGTCTAGATTGTTGTTACCCAAATTTTGGCTTTTTCGCTCGAGCGAGGCTTCTTGCACCCAAGCGAACCTTGTGTAATCTGCTTCTTCGCTCGAGCGAGGCTTCTTACGCTCGAGCAAGAATTGAGAGTTCTCAGGTTTCCTTCCAAATGCAGCTTTTCTTGGGAGGGGGAAGTTCTTCGCTCGAGCAAGACTTCTTGCGCTCGAGCGAGCTTTGTGTTAGTTGTTCTTACGCTCGAGCATGCGCTTGCGTCTATGGCAGACCTGAAGCTTTGCATTCTATGCTCGAGCGACACTTCTTACACTCGAGTGATGTTACTTATTGTGTTTGGTCGCACGAGCGATGACTCCTTTGCTCGAACGAGGACTGCGTATATCAGTTCGCAGCAGAGGAGTTTTACCACTTTTTGAATCTCTTTTTGCTAAAAACCCTGGATCGACTGTCTCTCTCTAAAAAGTCCTACTTCTCTCTACAAATCCCTTAGAATCTAAGAGTTTCTACCCTAGTCCCTTTGTTAAAAAGGTAGAGTTTTGCATGGGCTTCCATTTGATTTGAAAAAGGTGGAGTTTGGCCATCTTCAAAGTTTCTCCCTTCTTCTCCTTTAAGCTTCTATTCTTGAGGTAGGGGTATTCTACTCTTTGATATGGTTTTTAACCTAGATATTTGTCATTTGTATAAATGGAGGGATTTAGGAGTGTTTTAGGTAAAAGTTAAGGTTTGGCTCTAAATTGAAGAGGGGTTTTCATGTTGATTTACAAAGTAACCTTGGGGGTTTGTGTATGAGATTCTTTGTTGTTGAAATGGTAAGATTTGGACCTATGGGTTGATGTTTTGGAATAGGGAGGAAATTGCCCTAAATTGAGTTGAAATAACTATTTGTGTAAATAATGAAATTGGTTTGGGAATTATGAAATTAGAGGGGTATGTGATTGAATGGTGTAGTTTGGTTAGATAAATCACACACCTATGAAAATTTGATAATTTATCTGTTGATAGATTTGTTTATCTGTTTAGAAAATATCTGTTTTGGGGCTATCGGTGGAGGATAGCTACGATTGTTGTAGAAACTGCATGAGGACTAGGTAAATTGGAACTAGTCATATGAATATTGTCATTGAATATGACGAATTGATTAAATTGTTGAATATGTGAATTTTGGTAATCATTGTATATGGCATGCTTTTAAATACATTGCATATGTATCGTTGTTTGGAAGGAGATATGGGATGTACTCCATTGTTTGATAGGAGATATGGGATGTACTCCAGGGTGAAAGTCCCAAAATCATACATATATGGATGCTAGTTCCCTCAGATGTGATTCCGTAAAATGGCAAAGTGGAAGTGTTGAATAATGTTTGTTATTGAAGTGTTGATAAATGAGTTGTAGTCTCGTTTTGAATTGTTTAGATAACAATAAACTATGTCAATGAATTAACTTGGGTAAATGAATAGAAATGGACTGAAATACGGATATCGATATTGATTGGTCATGAAAAAGGGTAAGTTGGTTTACTAGTATCGAACATTTATCTGATGTTGATAGCTTAGTTAATTCTCATATATTGTTTAGCATATCTCTACTGGGCTTTGGTTCACCCTACTTGGGAAACCATTTTCAGGTACAGGTGATATGCCACCTCCAAGGACATAGCTTGGGAGGCTTAGGGGCTGAAGGCTCCACTTTTGTGATTTTGTTTTGTGTTGAATGTTTATTCAAGCCGAGGGCTTTATATGTATAGAGACTAGACTCTTCTTTTGTTGTAACCAAGCGAAGCCTTGGAAAGATGTAAGCCCTTAGGGCACTTATTTTGTTGTTCTCAATTAGAGTTACATGTTATAGTTTCAAAATGAACGTTTATGAAAGTGTAATGCATGTGATATCTCTTGTAATATTAACTCTGATGAATGAAAATATAACATTTCTATTATGTCTATAGATCTTGTGAATGATTAATTATATCATATTTTGAGGGCGTTACAGGGTGTTCGGAAAAGAGCACCTAAGTCTTAAGGCCGGTCAAAATAGGATGTCTATAGGGTTAGTTATTTGTTGTAAAGGTTCACTAGTACTCGTGAAGTTAGTGGTGTAGTTACTATTTGAAGAATAGTAGAGAATTCTCAAAGAAGAACTTGAGGAGTGCACGTAGGACTAGTTGTGTCAAACCATTATAAATCGCTGAATTTTTTTTCTCTTTCCTTTGCTCATTTTATTTCATTACTCTATTTTATATTTGTCATGCCCCAAAATAACAAGGTCCGGCTCACATGAGTAAACCACGCGACGATGAACAATAGATAACAACTCTTATGTAATTGAATATTATATAGTCACACAATACATGTGTTTTATCCAATTTTATACATTCCTAGATACAACATCTAAGTGGAATGGATGCTCTGCAACTAAAACATGCACAAATGTTATAAAATTAAATTAGATGCCCTGAGGCTTATAGCATACACAATGGTGCAACCCTTACAAGAAATGGCACGCAACCAACAAATAACACAAATGGCCCTTGGTCTACAAATAATAGAACCACGCTACACGGTTCTGAACACAGCTTCACATCACAATCCACATCCGCACATGTACACTTGAAAAACATTTTAGCCACATAGGGTAAGCATAAAGCTCGGTAAAGAATATTTCAAAAACTAAACATGTTCCACTAATATAAATGATCATGATGCAATACATATATATATATATAATATGCCCAAATTCATTTTCAAATCCATTTGATTACTCAACAAAATCCTTTCTTTCTAATTACCAAAATCTTACGTTTAATCAAAAAAAATTTCGAGTTCAAAACATCTGTTTGATATAAAATTCTTTTCCAAAAACCAATCCAAGTGTCTCAATATCAACCAGCAAATACATCGCTACATCAAATGCGAATATATCACTAAAACCTTTTTCCAGAACATTCTTTCAAGCCAAAACAATAATAAATAAAATGGGTAAATCTCCAAGGTTAGTGTTCATATGAGTAACTATACAAATCACAAGGTCATTTTTATCGGTGCTAATCGGAAGGCTCGACACCTGCCACGTGGGTTTAGGTCTTTCACTATGGACACACAGACCAACTTAATTATGCTTTAACACCCCCTCATAGCTTTACCACTTTATTTACCATTTCCAATAGCATTCAAAATATTATTTTTCCAAAACAATGCAAATGTTCCAAAACGTAATACAAGAATTTCCAAAACCTCTTTCCAAGCATGCGATTTTAAATTCCAAAAAAATCTATTACATGCTCCATGATCTGAATGATTTCAAATTTGCCAAATCCACATGCAAGTTCTAACACACGGCAATATTATCCTTCACTGATATCCAAAACAATTATCTCTAATACAATAATCAAAAGATATCAATATAGATATATTTTCCAAAAGAGTAACAACAACCATTTTCAAAATCCCACAAACCATTTTCTTCCCATCTCTTACAAAACCAACATCATTTTTATTATTTTCCAACACAAGCCAAAACCCATGTTTTTAGAACAAAACCTAATTTTCTTTCAAAATCACTTTTGAGTAAAGGAAGACCACCATGTCAACATATCTCAACATCAATACAAAATCATCACTTGTTTCAAGAACTCATTTGAAAATCTTCCTTTTACATTTCAAACCTAAACCCCAAGTTCAACCCAAAACACCCAAATCTATAGATCCCTTGAAATGACAAATCACAAAGGTAAAAATCATACCAAATGATTACCAAATATACATAACAAAATACGCAAGGGTAAAAATCATACCAAATGATTAGCAAATATAAATAACAAAATATGCCACAAATATGCTACCGAACTCATATTGAATTTAGGAAATAGACCCTACCTCTTGAAGCGAAGAGGAGAACTCCGAAAAACTCAAAGTTGAAGAAACCACGAAACTCTTGGATCAAAAGAAAGCCCTTAACGAGATCTATAATCTTTTTTGAACACTTTTGAGTAAAGGAAGACCACCATGTCAACATATCTCAACATCAATACAAAATCATCACTTGTTTCAAGAACTCATTTGAAAATCTTCCTTTTACATTTCAAACCTAAACCCCAAGTTCAACCCAAAACACCCAAATCTATAGATCCCTTGAAATGACAAATCACAAAGGTAAAAATCATACCAAATGATTACCAAATATACATAACAAAATACGCAAGGGTAAAAATCATACCAAATGATTAGCAAATATAAATAACAAAATATGCCACAAATATGCTACCGAACTCATATTGAATTTAGGAAATAGACCCTACCTCTTGAAGTGAAGAGGAGAACTCCGAAAAACTCAAAGTTGAAGAAACCACGAAACTCTTGGATCAAAAGAAAACCCTTAACGAGATCTATAATCTTTTTCGAAGGGCCAAGGTGAAAAGATGCCTCTATATAAGTAGATCTAGAGATCTAAATGGAAAAAGTTGAGTTTCTAAGAGAGAAAGAGAGAGATTTACGGTGTGAAGATGAAAGAGAGAGAGAGAGAGAGAGAAAAAAGAAAAAAAAGAAAAAAAAGGTGAATGAGAAAAGTGAGTTTGGGGTCTATTTATAGTGGTAGAATAATAGCCCTAAAGTCAAAGAAAAGAATAAGTCAAACCCCCAAAAGTAGCCCCAAAACCGTACCAAAAATCTGGAATTTTACTCACAGGGGTCGACCCTTCCTAGATTGGTGTCAACCCTTCATGAAGAAGTGAAGAAAAACAATGCTAGTAGCAACCAAGGTGTCGACCATTGGACCCAAGGTGTTGACACTAAATTTCAACAACCAAACTTAGATTCAGCAATAGACAAGGGTCAACACTAGTCGACCCTTCCCAGATTAGTGTCGACTCTTGAGGCCAACAACAAAAGACAAGTGTCGACACCTCCAAGGCTGGTGTCGACACTAAATTTCAGTAACTACTCCAAGAACACAACAGTAAGATGGCGTCAACCCTTCCAACACTGGTGTCGACCCTCGAAGCCAAAACCAACTATGAAAAAGAAAAGAACGACCATTATGAATATGGTTTCCCGGATTAAAAAACAATGAATGATTGTTGAGCATTTTTGTTTATTTATTACTTTGATTAAATTTTAATCTAGCAATTTATTTAGAAACCTAATTCACCCCTTTCTTGGGTTGCCTGCCTAGGTTAACATTACTGCTAGTTGAGTTTCATTTATAATGCATAATGAAGTGGATGAAGTATACATAAATTTGTCTACTCTTTCATGGTTTTTATTTATTTATTTTTGTTTGTCAGTGATTGTTTATTATCATCAATGCATCCTACTTCAATGAATGACTTTTGTTGGTTCATTTGATATTCGCATGAATGCATTAGTTCAATGAATGCTTATTAAAAGTTTAATCAATATATTTTGATTGGGAGGTGTTTAGGCAAACGATTTCTCAGTGTTTGTTGCAAATATGTTATTTTTGTTGTTGTTTTGGTAATGAATATGTGAATGAACCTAGACACATATATAATTTTTGTTTCTAAATGCATCAAATGAATATATTATGTTTGTTAGGTTTTATTATGTTATTAATTATGTTTGTTGGGTTTCATTATTGTGATAACCCGACCCGGTACTATGCTTAATTATGCATGTAATTATGTGTTTGATATGAATTTGCAAGTTTAAGTATATGAATTATGTGAATTTGGAATAATATCTGTTGAATGTAGAAATATCTGTTGTGATTGGAACTTTGAACTGAAAATTGAAAGCCTTAGAGGTGCGATAAGCCAAAACTGACTTCATATCCGTGATTAGCATGATTTATAGAGTTTACGGTGAAATTTTGAAAAATTACGATTCGTAATGTTTAATTAGCCTAAATTATATATCTCTAACTCACTTGTGTTCTTTATTCTTATGGGGACTTGTTAGAGAGTTGGGTTAGAAAGAGAGGAAAAGAGGAAGCCAGGATTTTGCTGAAGTTTCAAAGGGTAAACCCTAGATTGAAGCTAAGGTATGTTAATTTACTTAAAATTATTATGAAATTAAGAAGAAATGAGGAATTTGAGCTAGGGTTTTGAGTTGTATAGTGGCTTAAGCTAAAGATATGAAATTGAACCCTAATCTTCCATTTTTGTTTGATTTAAATTCATTCTTGTGATTGACCCATGAAACAAACCCTAGATGATTCATGAAAACAAGATTCGTTGGAAGATTATTCATGGATATATGTATTTTGAACTTGTATGTTATGAAATCTTGAATTTATGAAAAGATAAGACTTTGATTTTAAACTCTAAGCAAGATTGATGTTTTTGAGTTGTGATTACACTTGTATAAGGTTAGTATTTCATGTTTTAAAGGAAGATTACATGAGATCTCGTTTCATGCTATTTCCTACCCTAACTTAGTTCCCTTTCGCTTCTTACTCTTTCCTTAAACCTTAAATATGTAAACATGATATTTTCAATGGAAAACATATGAAATTTTTATAGGAAACATGAATTAAAGTCATGAACATTTAGGGCCGTTTAAAGTACATCTTTGACACAAGCTTTGTACGTGAATCACATGTAGAAAAGTTTAGCATTAAACACTCGAGAGGGATTAAAGAATGAGGAATGATTGAACGGATATGTAATAAATAAATCGATTGAGTGAATTGAAGGCAATGTGTTTTGAAATGTTATGCTTGGTTATGTTTTTACAGGCTGAGTTGTTAAAGAGTATCATCTGACCAAGCACTGTGAGTAAATTCTTTGTAACGGTATTTTCATGTGAAATACTTTGGAATTGTGAAACTTATGCTTTGTATAAATTATGTGCCTTCATGAGTGTTTTCAAAATGATAAAACATGCTTGAAATCTTCAGAGCAATTATGCTATATCAAGTTTTTGAAACAATGTTTTGATAAGAATGAATGAGTTTCCTTTTGAGTAATGATTATGATAAATTGAGAAAATGTACTTTGATCCTCAGTAACTATTATTTGCCTATGATCCGTCTTAGACGTTTTGCATAAGCTAATGATTTGCGATAAACGTTCTATATGATGTCAACCTTTGACGATTGTCCTGTATGGTAATTCATCAAGTTAATTAAGCCTTTCGGATACTCCGCTATGACTTAGAGTTATGAAAGGTTTGATAAGCAATATTTGATACTATGTGATTTGAAACAAGCTTTAATATGATTTGGAATCAAACTTAAATGTATCATTTGATCGAAATAAAAGAACTTCATTAATATTATATGACATGTGCAATATTGACCTGAAGGCGCTTGTTATATGTTTGGGCCCAAAGCCGCTTGTTATATAATTGGACCCGAAGCCGCTTGTTATATGATTGGACTCGAGGCCGCTTGTTATATGATTGGGCCTGAGGCAGCTTATTATATGACTGGCCCGAGGCCGCTTGTTATATGTTTAGGCCCGAGGCCGCTTGTTATATGTTTGGGTCCAAGACCGCATGTTATATGGTTGAGTCTGAGGTCGTTTGGATATATGATTCGGCTCGAAGCCGCTTGTTATATGTTTGGGCCTGAGGCCACTTGTTATATGATTGTGCCTGAGGCCATTTGGATATATGATTGGGTCTGAGGCCGTTTGTTATATGATTAGGCCTAAGGCCATTTTAAATATATGAATATATGACTATCGACATTGTGAGAATCTTATGATCATCTATTTACACTGCTTTGCTGTATTATTAGTCATTGAGTTTCCCTCACCCAATATTATATATGCACATGCAGGTGATTAGCAGCATGGAGCACACCCTTAGAGTCAGCTTCAAAAGCTTTGTAACCCAATCGAGTCATGCCTCTGAGATGGAGTTTTGTCTTTGACTCACACCACACCTTGACCTTATTTTCTTTTTGCCATTATGGTCTTAGGTTTGTAAACAATATGTGTAAATTTGTGGCACTTATATTTTTTCTTGGGCATGTAAATGTATTAATGTGTTACGAGGTTATCTTTATAATTTTTGCTCATGATTGGCACAACTCAATGGATTTCTCTTTATTATACGCTCCCGTTTCTGGCCTCATTAGCACAAATATTTTGTATGATCATTTTAGGCCATCAATAATCTAGGGGTTATTAGCCGATTATGACCCAAACTTTTAGGGGCGAGTTCGGGTCATGACAATTATGTTACTGTATTTCAATGAATGTTACTGCTAGTTGAGTTTCATTTATAATGCATAATGAAGTGGATAAAACATATATAAATTTATACTTTGACCCTCAGTAACTGTTATTTTCCTATGATCCGTCTTAGATGTTTTGCATAAGCTAATGATTTGCGATAAACGTTCTGTATGATGTCAACCTTTGACGATTGTCCTGTATGGTAATTCAGCAAGTTGATTAAGCCCTTCAAGTACTCCGCTACAACTTGGAGTTATGAAAGGTTTGATAAGCAATATTTTATGCTATATGATTTGAAACAAGCTTTAATATGATTTGGAATCAGACTTAAATGTATCATTTGATCCGAATAAAGGAACTTCATTAATATTATATGACATGTGCAATATGGACCCGAGGCCGCTTGTTATATGATTGGTCCCGAGGTTGCTTGTTATATTTTTGTGCCCGAGGCCGCTTGTTATATGTTTGGGTCCGAGAGCACTTGTTATATGATTGGGCCCAAGGCTGCTTATTATATGTTTGGGCCCGAGGCCGCTTATTATATGTTTGGACCTGAGGCTGTTTGTATATATGATCAGGCCCAAGGCCACTTGTTATATGTTTGGGCCCGAGGCCACTTGCTATATGATTGGGGTCGAGGTCGCTTGTTATATGTTTGGGCCTGAGACCGTTTGGATATATGATTAGATCTAAGGCCGTTTGTTATATGATTGGGCCTAAGGCCATTTTGAATATATGAATATATGACTATAGACATTATGAGAATCTTAAGATCATCTATTTACACTACTTTACCATATTATTAGTCACTGAGCTTCGTTCACCCAATATTATGTATGCATATGTAGGTGATCAGCAGCATGGAGCACACCCCTAGAGTCAGCGCCAGGAGTTATTTTGTAACCCAATCAAGTCATGCCTCTAACATGGAGTTTTGTCTTTGACTCACACCACACCTTGACCTTATTTTCTTTTTGCCATTATGGTCTTGGGTTTGTAAACAATATGTGTAAATTTGTGGCACTTATATTTTTGCTTGGGCATGTAAATGTATTAATGTGTTATGAGGTTATCTTCATAATTTTTGCTCATGATTGGCACAGCTCAATGGACTTCTCTTTATTATACGTTTCTGTTTATGGCCCCATTAGCATAAATACTCTGTATGATTGCTTGAGGCCTTTGGTAATCTCCGGGTTACTGACCGGTTATGACCCAAACTTTTAGGGACGAGTTCGGGTCATGACAATTATGATACTATATTCTAATGAATGTTACTGCTGGTTGAGTTTCATTTATAATGCATAATGAAGTGGATGAAATATTTATAAATTTGTCTATTCTTTCGTGGGTTTTTTTTATTATTTATTTTTGCTTGTCAATGTTTGTTCATTATCATTAATGCATCCTATTTCAATGAATGACTTTTGTTGGTTCATCTGATATTTGCACGAATGCATCAGTTCAATGAATGCTTATTAAAAGATCCATCAATTTATCTACATCTACCTCATTTAAACTTTTATCTACCTCATTCACTATATCTACCCATCTAACTCTTCGATCATCTATTGCATCACTTGCCTATAAAAGTATATCAGTTTGTTTGATTGTATTCAAGTATAGTAGGAGTAATTGGTACAATAGGGAACCGATCATCCGAAATCAAAATAAGACAAACAATCACACCAAATCAGTCGATCAAGGGGACAATTGGGCGGATGTCTGGCCGGTCAATCGGTGGCCTTAGGGACTTCCAAAATTGTAGGCAGGCTTCAGGTTCTGTTGCTCAGCTTTTCACATTCTTGTTCTATTGCTTAGCTTTTTACACAATTTTCTATTCGTTTTCAAATCCCTATCAAATATTCACACCAATCCCTTAGAAATATTCACATTGACCCCTCTTACTCAAATCATACTCCATATTCACACGGTCATGCCTAGAACCAAAAGAGTAAGAGGAGAACCTGGACAGTCCTCAAATCCTGAACAATAGTATCCTACTCCAGACTTTCTCACTTATGTTCATGAATAAGCCTTTTTGACATTCTACAATTGACCTATTGTATCAGGTAGAAGGGTTAATCTTGCTCCTCAATATGATGCTTTGTTGGTTAGCAAACTTAAGAGTATGGGTTGAAAAAATTTGATAAATTTATCACAAAAAGTATATCCTCGTTTTGTTTCTTTCTTTCATGTGCACTTGGATCATACCCATGAACAAGAGGAAGACTATACTATTATGTCTTATGTGAAAAGTAAACACATTGAATTTTAACATCTGCACTTTAGCAAAAATTATTGGAGTTGAACAATAGGAGATTCAAATGTACTTTCACACCGAGTCTCAATTGGTTGATATTGTTGGTGATATGCCTAAAGTATATTCTACTATTTGTATGAATAAATTTACTGGAAGTAATTTGCAAGCTAAACACTTAAAGTTGGAGTTGAACAATAGGAGATTCAAATGTACTTTCACACCGAGTCTCAATTGGTTGATATTGTTGGTGATATGCCTAAAGTATATTCTACTATTTGTATGAATAAATTTACTGGAAGTAATTTGCAAGCTAAACACTTAAAGCCTCACCTTCATATTTTCCACCGATTTCTAGCAGAGAATGTCATTCCAAAAGGAGGACATTTTGATATTGTTCCAATTCATAATGCTTATTTGCTATATTGTTTTGAAATTAGACAGAAATTGGATTTATGCTATATATTCATGAGAGAAATGGCCATTGCTATTACTACCACTAGATAGTCATTGGTTTTTGGAGCACTGCTTACAAAAATTTTCAAATGTTTCAAAGATTAGAGTTATAGGTGTAGCAGAAACAAAAATATCCTCTAATGTTTCAAAATACGCACTTACCCAAACTAGCGATGGTGATCTGTTACTGCAAAATTTGAATGCTCCAAATGCACCAATAGATGATCCCAAAGAACATGATGAGAATTCCATGCCACCATCTCAATAACATCAATACTGGACTGGTTTTTTGGCTATGGAATAAGAACAGCGCAATCATCGTATTTAATGGAAACAAAACATGGCTAATCAGTTCGATGTATTTGCCAATGCTCAAAAGTCATTAATTCAACAATTTGGTGATTTTCGTGTTGACACTGAAAAAGGTCATCAAAAATCAAGTAATCGCATTGATCAAATTGAGCTCTGAGTGACTGACATCTATCATCGCTACATCCTTTTACCATCGCCTAACACTAAGCATTGAACTTATTGAGAGGGAGAAAGACTAAGGTAGCATTTGGTTTAGTTTTAGAATCATGATTTGAGAATGGAGTTGTATTTTGAGTTTATGAGTTGTTGAATCATGATTTAAAAAGAAAAAATTTGTTTGGTTATGAGTTTTGAAAAGTGTTTTGAATTTTTGCAATGAGTTTTGAAATAAGAAAAGTTGTTTGGTTTCAAAACTTAATTCAAAAACTTATAACTCATAACTAAACACACAACTCAAAACTCTATTGAAAATTCTATTCAAAGCTCATAACCTGTAACGCCCTCAAAACAATACATAAAACCCATCACTTTAGACAAGCATTGACATAAAAGAAACCAACCATTTCTATTCATCAGAGTGATTCTTACAACTGTATTATATGTTAACAACAAAAGCAAATGCCCTATGGGCTTACAGCTTTCCAAGTTAACACTTGGTTATAAAAAAAGTCCTAACTCGATACATATTAAGCCATTGGCTTGAATTTACAAGTAATACATCAAAATAAACAAAAAGAGTCTTTAACTCTCATCATCGTCCAAGCTATGTCCTTGGAGGTGGCATACTACCTGTACTTGAAAATAATGTCCCATAAAGGGTGAGCTAACGCCCAGTAGAGGTATGCTAAACACAGTATGAGCAATAACTAAGACATTAGCAATTGATAAATGTTCAATTTCCATAAACCAATTCGTAACCACTATGTACATGTTTCATTTCGATTTCCATTTCTTATCAATTTCACACTTTACATCAACGGCTTAGAACCTGGCCAACCACTTATATGAGACAATGACTCATATTAAACATTTCCCATTTTACAATAGATAAACATGCTAGTTGTATCAACATCTCAACAGATAAGCATACAAGCTGTATCCACACTTCAACAGATATGTATATTAGCTATATCAACACTTCCAATGATAAGCATATGAGTTATATCAACACTTCCAAAGATAAGCATATGAGCTATATCAACACATTATCTGACAAGCATATAAGCTGTACCAGTGGAGTCCATCCCCTATCTCCTCCCAAACAACATCCGGTTTAGAGGTCCATCCCCTATCTTCTCCTAAACCGTGGAGTACATCCTCTATCTCCTCCCACACACACAACGTATATACACAAAGGTCATATACACAACCAACCAATACATAACGTTAATGTATTCTATCAACCGTCATACTCTATGACATATCCAATTGATTAGTTTTAGTTTGCCTAATCATCATGCATTGTCTACAACAATCAAAACTACCCTCCACCGGTAGCCCAAGCAATTATTTCTAAACAGACAATAAAAGCTCCAACAGATAAAATATCAATGTTTTCAAAAGTGAGCAATTAATAAATCTAACTCCACTATTCAACCATATAATGAGTCAATTTCATTATTTCCAACTCAATTCCATAAAGTCACAATTTTCCCAAAATTAGGGTTTTTCACCCGATTTCCAAATATTGACCCAATGGTCTAAATATCAACAACCAACATCAATAACACCATTTTGAAACCCAAAATACATATTATGAGCCCAAAATCACAAAACCCTCTTTAACACATTTTGAAACCCTAAGTCCCAAAATATATCTGCCACTGTGCAGGATCAAAATCTAGGTTAAAACCCATAAGAGTGAGTAGGAATCCCTACCTCATTTGGAACTCAAGGAAAGAAGATGACGAAAACGAAGTTGCTCCAAACCACGAGTTTCTCGGATCAAAAGATAGCCCTCGACGATCAACAACCTTTTTGTAAAGGCCAAAGGTGAGGAAACAACCCTTACTAGATCAATACCTAGAGAGAAGGCAAGGTTCTAGAGAGAGAAGCTCTCAAATGGCTTTTTAGAAAGTAAGAGAGAGAGAGAGAGAATGTAAAAGTGATTTTAAAATGCCCAGCTGCCAATGATATACGACATTCCCGCTCGAGCGAAGAACACATGCTCGAGCGTCAAGAACAAAAAACTAGGTCCGCTCGAGCGCAATAAGCCCGCTCGAGCGCCAAGACACAAGATATGGGTTTTGTCTTTAGAGCGCGAAAACCAGTCCGCTCGAGCGTAGATTTCCCCCTCCCAGAACTTACACCCAAAGGTACTACCCGCTCGAGCGCCACCGCTCGAGCGTAAAGAGACCCGCTCGAGCGTAAAAGTCACACCTGCAGAAGTTTTGCAAGGACACGAAAAACTGAGAGCATGCAATCTCCGCTCGAGCGCAAGAAGACCCGCTCGAGCGGAACTCCTAAAAACTGGGCAACAAAGAATTGAAACCAAAGCCTAACCAACCTGTAACAACTCTGCCCAAAACATCCTAAACTCAATCAAGTGGAATTAAAGGATGACAACAAGGTATACCACCACCAATATCACGGAACCGAGTCCGGAATACAACAGAACAGTAAAGGGACAACCGGGATCGCTATAACCTCCCCCCCTTAAAGAATTTCGTCTCCGAAATTAAATACAAGTTTTTTCAAAAACAAGATTTTCTCAATTCTCAACAATATTACAACATAATATTAGACAACCCGACCCATTACCGGTCAATCCCATCTCTTTTCAAGAGGCATATCACATTATTCATAGCAACCTGCATTATCAGCATGCATTCTTTTGAAATTTATCAATTTCAACTCATTTTCCACAATTCCATAATACGTGCAACATTATTATCACGCTTGCATTTCCACAATATACTTAACATATGCAATGTTAAAACAAACTTCCATTAACCAAAACATTTACAATGTTTTACAACTTAAGACACATACAATGTTCTAAAAGTTCAACGATATTACAAAAATTACCAATACATGGTTACACATCAACAAACAAGTCCGGATATTTCTCGTGGACTTCTAGCTCACGTTCCCAAGTGGCTTCCTCCACTCCGTGATGTTTCCACAAAACCTTCACCAAAGGAATGGTCTTGCCACGCAGGACTTGATCCCGCCTATCCAAGACCCGAACCGGTCTCTCCTCATACGAGGCATCCTCATCTACCTCCAAGTCGGTCCAATCTAACACATGGGACGGATCCGGCTCATACTTCTGAAGCATACTCACATGAAACACGCCATGCACTTCGAACAACTGCGGCGGTAAAGCTAAACGATAAGCAACCTCCCCAATCCTCTCAAGGATCTCAAAGGGACCAATAAACCGAGGGGACAACTTCTCACTCTTCCCAAACCTCATCAAACCTCGCCTAGGTGATATTTTCAAGAAGACATGATCCCCTACCTCAAACGCCAAAGGCCTCCTCCTACGTTCGGCATAACTCTTTTGGCGACTCTAGGCTATAACAAGCCTCCTACGGATAAGCTCAACTTTCTCCGTCGTCTCCCTAACCAACTCCGAACCCAACAAAGGTGCATCACCCACCTCGGCCCAACACACTGGAGACCTACACGGTCGGCCATACAAGGCCTCAAACGGTGCCATACCGATGCTAGATTGAAAACTGTTGTTGTAGGCAAACTCCACCAAGGGCAAGTGCCTCTCCCACGTCCCACTAAAGTCAAGGACACAACCTCGAAGCATATCCTCAAGGATCTGAATAGAACGCTCGG
>NW_021025898.1:1125378-1136555 GCF_004153795.1 Camellia sinensis
CTCAATCTTGGATGTATCAACAGACACCCCTTCCTCGGAAACCACATGGCCTAAGAACTTGACCTTTCTCAGCCATAACTCACACTTCCCAAACTTGGCATACAGCCTATGGGCTCTAAGCAACTCAAGCACCAGTCTCAAGTGTTCCTCGTGCTCCTCCTCCGAAGGCGAATAAATCAAGATGTCGTCCACGAAAACGACCACAAAACGATCTAAGAATTCCTGAAATATCTGGTTCATCAAATCCATAAACACAGCTGGAGCATTGGTTAGCCCGAATGGCATCACTAGAAACTCTTAATGGCCATACCGCGTACGGAATGCCGTCTTCGGAATATCCTCCTCCCTGACCCTCAACTGGTGGTAATCCGATCTCAAGTCTATCTTAGAGAAACAACGGGACCCTTTCAACTGGTCAAACAAGTCATCTATACGGGGCATAGGGTACTTATTCTTAATCGTAGCCCGATTCAACTTCCCGTAATCGATACAAAGTCTCAAGGCACCATCTTTCTTTTTAACAATGAGGACCGGTGCTCCCCACTATGAAACACTAGGGCGAATAAAACCCTTATCTAGCAACTCCTGGAATTGAATCTTCAACTCACTCAACTCGGCTGGGGCAAAATGGTAAGGTGCCATAGAAATCGGCGGTGTGCCCGGCACTAAATCAATAGAGAACTCTATCTCTCGATGTGGTGGCAAACTAACAAGATCTTCGGGAAAAACATCTGAATACTCACAAACCACTCTCGGAAACTCAACCCCGGTCTCATCACACTCACTACTCAAAAGGCTAGCGAGAAGACCACTAAGCTCACTCCGCCCTCGCGGATCATACACCAGTGGCAACACACTACCAACCCGATTCCCTAAGAAATGGAAACAATCCCCGCTCAAGGTACATACTGTGACCCTCTGGCGGTAACAATCGATAATAGCCCGGTATGACGATAGCCAGTCCATACCCAAAATAACATCAAAACCCGACATAGCCATTACTACAAAAGAAAATGGAAGCCGGCAGTCAGCGACCTCTATATCACAACCCCGACACCCTTGTTTCAAAATCAACTCACCCCCAACAGGTGATACAACACAAATAGGAGATGCTAACTGTGCCAACTCCAACCCCAAAACAGATGCAAATGTAGCATATATAAAAGAATGAGATGCACCCGTATAACACATTGGCAACCGAGTTGCAAAACAAAAAGGTACCTCTCACAACAGATGGAGCCGGTACAAGATCCTGCGTGGTAACAGCATACACACGCCCTGTAGGCCCCTGATCTACCTGTTCATCTCTAGGAACAAAAGACTATTGCACAGACTGGGATGACGAAGCTCCCTGATTGGCCCTCGAGGCCTGAACTGACTGTGTTGGCTGAAAACCCTGCGTCTGCCTAGAACCAGACGCGCCTGATGTGGCACTCAACTGCGGGCAAAACCTCTTCAGGTGCCCCGCCTGACCACACTGGTAACAAGAGAGTAGCTGGCCTCTGTCCTGACTCTGGCTTTGAGGTCGAGCCGAAGACGAAGCTGCTCTCTGACCTCCTTCCCTCTGCGGGCAAGTTGGAGACTTGTGGCCCAGCTGACCACACTTGTAACAAGTCACGTCTCCTTGACTGCTTTTTCCAGAGCCTGCACTCGGCACTGGAAAGGTCGATCTAGCAAATGCATCCTGGGACTGCTGAGGGTTAGAACCCCTCTGCCTCCTATCGTCCCCCTGACCATCCTGACTCCTCTTAGAGCCTCTCTGCCTCTCATCCTTCTCCTGCATCATAATCTCCATATGGGTCGCAGCATCTACAAGGCGCCCATAATCCCGAGTCATAGACCCTCAAACTCTCATCTTGAGCCCATGCCTCAACTTCTTCTAAAATTCCAGGCAACGACGTTCTTCAGACGCCACAAGCTCAGGTGCAAACCTAGACAAATTAGTAAATACGGCCTCAAACTTGGCCACTGATAAACTCAGCTGCTTGAGTTGACAAAACTGGTCCCTCAGCTTCTCCCTGACAGCTGGAGATAAGAACTTCTCCTGGAAAGCATCCACAAAGGCCTCCCATGCCCCTCCAACACGACCTCTCATGAACTTCTACCACTGACCCGCATCTCCCTTCAGCTGGAAAGACGCCAAGGTCACCTTTAAAGCCCCGTCTTCGATGCCAAGCATCTTAAACGTCTTCGTCATTTGTTTGAGCCATTCATCAGCTTTTAGTGGCTCCTTCGGATCCCCAACAAACTCGTCCGGATTGGACCGGAAGAATTCCCTCTTTAAGAAGGAAGGCCCTGCCTCAAAAACCTGGGCCTGAACTGGAGCCTGAACTGGATTCTCAGCTCGGAAAATACCCACAGACTCCCTCAAAACATCGGCTATCCCTCGGGCCAAAGCGCCCATAGCCTCCTGACCTGCTGGCTCGGCCACATTAGCCTGGCCAACCCCCTCCTGCTGTGCCGGAATATCATCCGGTAAAGGCATCTCCTGCCTACCACGTCTACCTCGTCTACCACGTCCTCGTCCTGACATCCTAATAAAGGTGACGAAGAACGTTAGCACACTCATAAATGTGTTGAAACTAAACACTCGCGTCCTAATACATGGACAACTGTAATTCACTCCACGTAGGCACATAAACACATAAGCACTTACGAATTTCGTTCCCGGATAATGATAGTCCCGAGGCGTTACTAGAGTTCCAGTTAGAAACAGCATTGATCAAGCGCTTTTTCTAACAAGACTCCCAGAAACCCAAGGATCCAATCAACATCCTAGAAATTACATTCCATACTCACATTGTCACATAAGCATGTTATCAATAAAACACATAGCATATGACACTACATCTAACTCTCTATCAAGCGAGACAAACCCATTGTGATCCTAATCACTTCCCACGTACCCAAAGTATTCGAACCCGGTACGCTCTGATACCAAGTTGTAACGCCCTCAAAACAATACAAAAAACCCATCACTTTAGACAAGCATTGACATAAAAGAAACCAACCATTTCTATTCATCAGAGTGATTCTTACAACTGTATTACATGTTAACAACAAAAGTAAATGCCCTATGGGCTTACAGCTTTCCAAGTTAACACTTGGTTATAAAAAAAGTCCTAACTCGATACATATTAAGCCCTTGGCTTGAATTTACAAGTAATACATCAAAATAAACAAAAAGAGTCTTCAACTCTCATCATCATCCAAGCTATATCCTTGAAGGTGGCATACTACCTGTACCTGAAAATAATGTCCCATAAAGGGTGAGCCAACGCCCAGTAGAGGTATGCTAAACACAGTATGAGCAATAACTAAGACATTAGCAATTGATAAATGTTCAATTTCCATAAACCAATTCGTAACCACTATGTACATGTTTCATTTCGATTTCCATTTCTTATCAATTTCACACTTTACATCAACGGCTCAGAACCTGGCCAACCACTTATATGAGACAATGACTCATATTAAACATTTCCCATTTTACAATAGATAAACATGCTAGTTGTATCAACATCTCAACAGATAAGCAGACAAGCTGTATCCACACTTCAACAGATATGCATATTAGCTATATCAACACTTCCAATGATAAGCATATGAGCTATATCAACACTTCCAAAGATAAGCATATGAGCTATATCAACACATTATCTGACAAGCATATAAGCTGTATCAGTGGAGTCCATCCCCTATCTCCTCCCAAACAACATCCGATTTAGAGGTCCATCCCCTATCTTCTCCTAAACCGTAGAGTACATCCCCTATCTCCTCCCACACACACAACGTATATATACAAAGGTCATATACACAATCAATCAATACATAACGTTAATGTATTCTATCAACCGTCATACTCTATGACATATCCAATTAATTAGTTTTAGTTTGCCTAATCATCATACATTGTCTACAACAATCAAAACTACCCTCTACTGGTAGCCCTAGCAATTATTTCTAAACAGATAATAAAAGCTCCAACAGATAAAATATCAATGTTTCAAAAGTGAGCGATTAATAAATCTAACTCTACTATTCAACCATATAATGAACCAATTTCATTATTTCCAACTCAATTCCATATAACCACCATTTTCCCAAATTAATCATACCAATTAATTTATACAACCAATTAGGGTTTTCTACCCCATTTCCCAATATTGACCCCATGGTCTAACTATCAACAACCAACATTAATAACACCATTTTGAAACCCAAAATACATATTATAAGCCCAAAATCACAAAAGCCTCTTTAACACATTTGAAACCCTAAGTCCCATAATCAACCATTTAAACAATAAGCTCAAAATCTAGGTTAAAACCCATAAGAGTGAGTAGGAATCCCTACCTCAAATTTGGAACTCAAGGAAAGAAGATGACGAAAACGAAGTTGTTCCAAACCACGAGTTTCTCGGATCAAAAGATAGCCCTCGACGATCAACAACCTTTTTGTAAAGGCCAAAGGTGAGGAAACAACCCTTACTAGATCAATACCTAGAGAGAAGGCAAGGTTCTAGAGAGAGAAGCTCTCAAATGGCTTTTTAGAAAGTAAGAGAGAGAGAGAGAGAATGCAAAAAGTGATTTTAAAATGCCCAGCTGCCAACTGATATACGACATTCCCGGTCGAGCGGAGAACACAACGCTCGAGCGTCAAAAACAAAAAACTAGGTCCGCTCGAGCACAATAAGGCCCGCTCGAGCGCCAAGACACAAGAATAAAGTACATCCGCTTGAGCGCGAAAACCAGTCCGCTCGAGCGTAGATTTCCCCCTCCCAAAACTTACACCCAAAGGTACTACCCGCTTGAGCGCCACCGCTCGAGCGTAAAGAGACCCGCTCGAGCGTAAAAATCACACCTGCAAAAATTTTGCAGGGACACGAAAAATTGGAAGCATGCAATCTTCGCTCGAGCGCAAGAAGACCCGCTCGAGCGGAACTCCTAAAAACTGGGCAACAAAGAATTGAAACCAAAGCCTAACCAACCTGTAACAACTCTGCCCAAAACATCTTAAAACTCAATCAAGCGGAATTAAAGGATGACAACAAGGTATACCACCACCAACATCACGGAACCGAGTCTGGAATACAACAGAACAGTAAAGGGACAACCGGGATCGCTATATAACCAAACTCTTTTTAAAATTCAATTCAAAAAAATAATTATTGAGAAAAATATATTTTTATTTAAAAAATTCAAAAAATTCTGAAAATATTTTTTATTTAAAATATTAAAAAATATATTATTTTTTGTTCAAAAAAATATTCAAGTAGTGCTTTAAAATTACTTTTTGATTGTATACTTGATTGAAATTTTTTTTAATTGTTTTGTTTAAAAATGTTTTTTTATTTTTTTAAATTATTGTGACAAATTAATTTTTATTTAATTTTTTTTGTTAATTTTAAATAAATGGCCAAATAATTTGTCATTTTGATCTAAAATAATAATTTCTATATTTAAAAAATATCAAAAACAAATATTTTTTTTTTCAAATAACAAGTGGAAAAAAAAAATTCCAGTCAATCGGTCGGCCGGACGTCCTAGCGGATGACTGAGTAGACTCAAAAATTCAAAAACTATCTGGGAGGATGTCTGGCCGGACGACCGGATAGACCCAAAAATTCAAAAACTCTCTGGTTACCAAACATGTTTTCAAATGTGTTTTGAAATGTGATTTAGAATCATATTTTGAAAATTATAATCAAACAGAGGGTTGAAATATGATGGTGGAATCATGATTCCAGAATGGAACCAAACAGAGCCTAATGGTTCTCATAGAGGGAGAGAAAGACTATGATTATTTTCTTAATTTTTAAGTTGTTTTTAGTTTGTATTTTAAGTCTTTTGTTGGCTTTGTTAGTTTGCATTTAAGGTCTTTTGTTGGTTTGCATTTTAAGTCTTTTATTTGTTTGTTAGTTTCCATTTTAAATCTTTGATTGGTATCCGACTTATGATAACTTTCCATTATGTTTACTACTACAAGTACGTGTATGGATAGCAGAAGAGCTTCATAGTTCACATGGTCCATAAGATGTTAAATATCATTACTAAAACAACCATAATGGAAACTTATACAACCATAAGATGTTAATGGAAACTCAAATTAAAACAACCATAATGGAAGCTCAAAAAAAAAATTGCTATTAGAAGTCAAATATCATTACTAAATTGAAACATAAACTAACTCCAAGCCCTTGGATTGTATTTACAAAACACTCAAGACATGTTATTTTTTGATCGAAATAAGATTTGTCATTGAAGATCTTCGTAGTAAGACCTATAACGATTCTGGTTTAAGACCCGACCCATTTGATATCCTAGATTCGAGTTTCATGGTTTTGTATTGTTGTTCATGACTTATTACTCTTTTCCTTCATTGAGTTTGGCTAATTGGATGTGTTGGTTGCGTTTGGAACAGGTTGGTACCTTGTTTTTCAAAAATCTCGTTGCTTAGAATTTTGCTTCTATGCTCGAGTGCCACTTCTTGTACTTGAGCGGTCTTTGTGAACTCTCAGTACTTTTACAGGTCTACAAAACTACGAGGACTTGTTATTCTTTGCTCGAACGGTGCTTCTTACACTTGAGCGGTATTGGAGCGGCCTTTTTTGCGCTCGAACGTTGGCCTTCTGTTGGTAAAACTATTGGGAGAGTGTATTTTACACTCGATCGTCACTTCTTGCGCTCAAGTAGTAATTATTTTTGTGTCTAGACGCTTGAGCGTCACTTCTTGCGCTCGAACGGACTGCGCGTATATCAATTCGTAAAAGTCACTTTTTCATATCTCTCACTCTCTCTCTCTCTCTAAACTTTCTAAAAATCCTAAGTTGAGACCCTCTCTTTCTAAAACTCACATTCTCTCTACAAATACACTAAGAAGTTAGAACTCACCTAGGACGTCATTTTCATTCGAATAGAGTTGGGTTTCGACTTTATCCGAGTTTCATCAGTGTTTATCCCGTCTTCTAGCTTTGAGATAGGGATCCTCTATACTCTTTTATGATTTTTAACTTAGTTATTTGTTTTTATAAAACAATCTTGTAGTTTTGGAGGATTTTAAACAAACCTAGGGTTTTAGTTAAAATCAAAAGAGGGGTTTTCAAATTGATGTATTGAAAATGGTTGTGGGAGTGAAAATAAGGTTGAGTTGTGATAAAACTATTGATTTTGATATTGGGAATGGATTTTGGGGGGAAAAAAAAAAGAAGAGGCTTTGCCTTAAATGTCTCAAATATTTATTTTGTATAAATAAATGGAATTGATGTTGGAAATGTGAAATTGGATGAATATTAATATGGATGGTAGAGTTGGATATGTATTATCGTTCACATCTTAAATTTTGGAAAGTTTATATCTATTGGAGATTTTATATCTGTTTAGAAATATTTGTTTTGGGCTATAGGTGGAGAATAGCTATGATTGTTGTAGAAATTATATGAGGATTAGGTGAATTGAAACTAATTTCGCATCCATGTGCATTGAACATCGTTGTTCATTTAATACATTGTAAATGTATATGATTTTGAGAAAAATGGGTGAACGTGGGAAAGAGGTGTGTATCATCAAATCAAGTTGGCCTGTGTGTCTAAGGTGAAAGTCCCAAAAAATGCGCGTATGCCAGTTCTCGCGGATGAAATATCTATAAAATGGCAATAGCAGTGCTTGTATAGACTATGTTTACATAAGTGTCATTTGATGGTTTCCCATGGACGAAATATTCGTGAAAGGTTGCACTTTGATATTCCCAGAGTTATGATTCATGGCCCTGTTTTCTAATGTAAAGGAAATGAATGATGAATTGTAATAGAAACTGGACCTTGCATGGTTTTTAGAAAGAGAAAACATTTTGATCATGAGCATTGTATATGCGTTTCACCCCTATATCTTTGTTAAGATTCGTGTATTGTGTTAGATTATTTCTACTAGGCTTTGGGTTACCTTGTATGAGAAAAATTATTTTCAGGTGTTGGTGAGATGCCTTCGCCAAAGCAGTGGCTTGGAGGATTGAAGAAAAAGCTTCATTTTGTTTTCTTGTTGTAATTATTTTGTACAAGTCTATGGGCTTTATTTGTATTGGATTTAAATCTATTTTGATATAACCAAGTACAGTCTTAGAAAGCTGTAGCCTTTAGGGTATTTCAATTATCTGTTTGACTTCTATTTCATATCTTTATTGTTGACACATGCTATAGATTCAGGGTTAGGACTCATTAATGTATATTCGTATGTGTTACCCTTTTGTACAACCAAGTCTAGTGTAATGGAAGGATGTTATTGTGATATCCCTGTTCCGTAATATGTTAATTGGTCCTTAACATGAATGTGATGATGTGTTTAATATGATTTTGTGTGCCATTATGTGAAAATATATGGTTTTGAATTTCTATCTGTTCACCGTAGGAATATCTGATTGATTATCTGCTTTGAAATTAATTTGAAGGCCTTATCGGCCACGAAACCTGAAATCAATTACGCCATTGTGATTAGCGTAATTTTTAGAGCCTACGGTGAAATTTAATTGAAAATTGATTCGAATCAAAATAATTAGATTCAGAACGATTAATTAAGTGCTCAATTAGTTAATATTGGTAAATTGACTTAGTGGGGCTATATAAGAGGCCATATACACTCAATCTCTCTCTTTTTGATTCATTTTGGCTGATTTTGGGCTCTTGAGTGTGAGAAAGCCAAATTACACAGAGAGAGAGAGAGAGAGAGAGAGAGAGAGTAGGAGATTGGGGTTTTGGTCTTGAGGCTTGGAGATTTTGGAAGATTACTCAAGAATTGCTTTAGATTGAAAAGTTTAAGCCTCTAGGTAAGTAAATTCATGAGTTTAAGTTGTAATGTTGTGAATGCAAGTGATATGGTAACTCATGGCAAAGAATTAAGTTGATTTTGTTGAATTGAAAGTCCATATGTGCATGCATGTGTATAATTGCCATAAATTTGTATAGTTGAGTATGAAAAATATGATCTATGTAGAAATTTGGTTAGAACTCATGCTTGTGATCACCATTTGCACCATTTAAGTTGAAATGAGAGTTATATTCCACATGCATGTACAAATTATGAGGAAATGAGTTTGAGATACATGGAATTGTTATCATGAAAGCAAGTTTGGTGTAATTTGGGACATTCATGTGTTTAATTCATGAAATTGAGCTTCATAATATTGTAATTCGGTGTTTGTACCATGTTAGTATATGTGTGACAACCCTCACTACTGATTAGTGCTAATCTATGATTAAGCATGTTAAGTAACTGATTTGACTGACATTCTGAACTGACTGATTGAGTGTATTAGTTTAAATGCATTTCTATCTGTTTGTCATTGATTTATCTGTTCATGTTTTAAGTTTTGAACTGTAAATTGAAGGTCTTATCGGCGGTCGAATCTGAAATTGATTAGTGTTTTGTGTTAATTAGAATTAATGTGATTTTATGGTAAATTTAGTTGAAATTTGATTTGGTATGATTAAATTAGATTAAATGAAGTTAAAATGCATCAACTTGAGTTATTTACCAAAATGCCACTTAGTGGACTTTCTTGAGCCTTTTATTTGATTTATACATGTTAGCTTTATCACCAAATTTCCTCAGCCATTTTCCTGAGCCTTAACCGACTAGAGAGAGTGAGAGAAAGGAAAAACTTGATTTCATCAAAAATTGGCTTGGAGGCTTAGGAGATTGAAGGATTCCTTGCTAATTAAGCTCCTAGACTTGAAATTGAGGACCTAAGGTAGAGAATTCATCTTCTCCATTATGAATTTGAGTTACTTCTTGCATGGTTCTTGGTGTATTAGAGTTTAGAGTCAAGATTTGGCTTAAAATGTGGAATAGTGTGCTTGAATCATGCATGCATGTACACATTGTTGAATTTTGAGGTTGTTTTTCATGAATTTCCACATGCATGTCCATATTTGGGTTATAGTTCATGAATTCATCATGTTTTGGAGTGAATTGACTCATTTGATCATGCATTGGAAGCTTTGAAGTTGATTAAATTCATGCATGTTGCATGTTCATCATGTTCTTGAGGTTTTGTTTGAAAATGGGTTCAATTGAACTACCTTTGGGCTTTGATTTTGCAAATTAATCTTTGAAACATATCATATTATGAGTTTTGAAGTGTTTTCCAGAAAATTAGTCCAAAAGGATCGAATTTGATGCTTTAAATGTTGATTTTGAGCTTGGAGGTTCAATATGGAAATTTCAGAATTTTGACCCACGCTCGAGCGTACACTTTGAGTTCATGCAGTCCGCTCGAGCGAGTAAAGCGACGCTCGAGCGTGAAATGCATGTATCCAGCACTTTGCATGTGTTTACAGTCTGCTCGAGCGAGGGAATGCCCGCTTGAGCGAGGACTTGTGTCTCACGCTCGAGCGGGGGTCGAGTGCTCGTCGAGCGTGAATTTCATGCATCCAGTACTTTTGCAGTCCGCTCGAGCGAGGAAAGTCACGCTCGAGCGGAGCTCATTTGTCTGCATGTCCGCTCGAGCGTAGAAAGACACGCTTAAGCGAGACCCCTATTTTCTGAAAATTCTGAAAAGTGTTTTAAAGTGCATCTTTGCATCATCATTCCATCCTAGGCACTCTTAGGCCTAGTTTAAGGCATCTTAATGAGGATATTGATGTAGAATCACACCGAGGCAAATTAGGGATTAAGTTATTATTTCCCAACTATGTAGCTTAGTGTGTGTTCGTTCTGTAACTGTGTAGGGTTGGCATCCGAGGAGACACGCTCTAGCATACGTAGCCCAGAACTCTGTGAGTAACAATGTTGTAAAGATATGTTCAATCATGAATATTTTCTGAATGAACAACTGTACTGCTTTCTGAAATGATATTTCTTATTGAATGAATGTTTGTCCTATTTGTGAACTGTATTCGTGGCATCCATAGCAATTTACTGTTACTCGAGCGGAAGTGCATGTACTCAGAGTGCTTGCTCGAGCGTGATGTCCCCCGCTCGAGCGTGGGTCAAATTTCTAGAATTTCCAGATTTGATCTTCAAGTTCAAATTCGACCTTTAAAGCTTCAAACTTCATTTTTCTGGGCCAAAACTTGGGAAAGTACATGAAAACTCATAAAACATCATGAATTAAAGATCATTTCAAGAAATCATGGCCCAATGGCTTGCCAATTATGCAAAATTCAACATGAAGCTCAAGAATAT
>NW_021025898.1:1139904-1199647 GCF_004153795.1 Camellia sinensis
CATCATGTCTTGACATATGATCAGTAGCCTCTCCACTACTAAGAACTATCATGTCTTGACATGTGATCAGTCATCTGTTTACTACTAGGAACCACAATCTCATACTATATAGCTAGTGGTCTAACACCTCCTATAAACAACCAGTTTTCTGTCTCTGTGATTAGTGATCTTATACTCATTAGGAGCCACCAATTTAAAAATTCAAAAATATATTCACCCACCTGAATGGGTTGTCTCATCTTTGCTTTCAAGCAAAGTCACATAGCAAGATATTACAAAATTACCAATACATGGTTAACATACTAGTTGTATCACATCTCAACAGATAAGCATACAAGCTGTATCTACATTTCAACAGATATGCATATTAGCTATATCAACACTTCCAATGATAAGCATATGAGCTGTATCAACACATTATCTGACAAGCATATGAGCTGTATCAGTGGAGTCCATCCCCTATCTCCTCCCAAACAACATCCGGTTTAGAGGTCCATCCCCTATCTTCCCCTAAACCGTGGAGTACATCCCCTATCTCCTCCCATACACACAACGTATATACACAATGGTCATATACACAATCAATCAATACATAACGTTAATGTATTCTATCAACCGTCATACTCTATGACATATCCAATTGATTAGTTTTAGTTTGCCTAATCATCATTCATTGTCTACAACAATCAAAACTACCCTCTACCGGTAGCCCTAGCAATTATTTCTAAACAGATAATAAAAGCTCCAACAGATAAAATATTAATGTTTCAAAAGTGAGCGATTAATAAATCTAACTCCACTATTCAACCATATAATGAACCAATTTCATTATTTCCAACTCAATTCCATATAACCACCATTTTCCCAAATTAATCATGCCAATTAATTTATACAACCAATTAGGGTTTTTTACCCCATTTCCCAATATTGACCCAATGGTCTAAATATCAACAACCAACATCAATAACACCATTTTGAAACCCAAAATACATATTATGAGCCCAAAATCACAAAACCCTCTTTAACACATTTGAAACCCTAAGTCCCATAATCAACCATTTAAACAATAAGCTCAAAATCTAGGTTAAAACCCATAAGAGTGAGTAGGAATCCCTACCTCAAATTTGGAACTCAAGGAAAGAAGATGACGAAAACGAAGTTGGTCCAAACCACGAGTTTCTCGGATCAAAAGATAGCCCTCGACGATCAACAACCTTTTTGTAAAGGCCAAAGGTGAGGAAACAACCCTTACTAGATCAATACCTAGAGAGAAGGCAAGGTTCTAGAGAGAGAAGCTCTCAAATGGCTTTTTAGAAAGTAAGAGAGAGAGATAATGTAAAAAGTGATTTTAAAATGCCCAGCTGCCAACTAATATACGACATTCCCGCTCGAGCGGAGAACACAACGCTCGAGTGTTAAAAACAAAAAACTAGGTCCGCTCGAGCGCAATAAGGCCCGCTCGAGCGCCAAGACACAAGAATAAAGTACATTCGCTCGAGCGCGAAAACCAGTTCGCTCGAGCGTAGATTTCCCCCTCCCAGAACTTACACCCAAAGGTACTACCCGCTCGAGCGCCAAAGTACCCGCTCGAGCACCACCGCTCGAGCGTAAAGAGACCCGCTCGAGCGTAAAAATCACACCTGCAGAAGTTTTGCAGGGACACGAAAAACTGGGAGCATGCAATCTCCGCTCGAGCGCAAGAAGACCCGCTCGAGCGGAACTCCTAAAAACTGGACAACAAAGAATTGAAACCAAAGCCTAACCAACCTGTAATAACTCTGCCCAAAGCATCCTAAAACTCAATCAAGCGGAATTAAAGGATGACAACAAGGTATACCACCACCAACATCACGGAACCGAGTCCGGAATACAACAGAACAGTAAAGGGACAACCAGAATCGCTATATAACCAAACTCTTTTTAAAATTCAATTCAAAAAAATAATTATTGAGAAAAATATATTTTTATTTAAAAAATTCAAAAAATTCTGAAAATATTTTTTATTTAAAATATTAAAAAATATATTATTTTTGTTCAAAAAAATATTCAAGTAGTGCTTTAAAATTACTTTTTGATTGTATATTTGATTGGAAATTTTTTTTAATTGTTTTGTTTAAAAATGTTTTTTTTATTTTTTTAAATTATTGTGACAAATTAATTTTTATTTTTATTTTTTTTGTTAATTTTAAATAAATGGCCAAATAATTTGTCATTTTGATCTAAAATAATAATTTCTATATTTAAAAAATATCAAAAACAAATTTTTTTTTTTTTCAAATAACAAGTGGAAAAAAAAAATTCCAGTCAATCGGTCGGCCGAACGTCCTAGCGGATGACTGAGTAGACTCAAAAATTCAAAAACTGTCTGGTAGGATGTCTGGGCGGACGACCGGATAGACCCAAAAATTCAAAAACTCTCTGGTTACCAAACATGTTTTCAAATGTCTTTTGAAATGTGATTTAGAATCATATTTTGAAAATTATAATCAAACAGAGGGTTGATGGTGGAATCATGATTCCAGAATGGAACCAAACAGAGCCTAATGGTTCTCATAGAGGGAGAGAAAGACTATGATTATTTTCCTAATTTTTAAGTTGTTTTTAGTTTGTATTTTAAGTCTTTTGTTGGCTTTGTTAGTTTGCATTTAAGGTCTTTTGTTGGTTTGCATTTTAAGTCTTTTATTTGTTTGTTAGTTTCCATTTTAAATCTTTGGTTGGTATTCGACTTATGATAACTTTCTATTATGTTTACTACTACAAGTACGTGTATGGATAGCAAAAGAGCTTCATAGTTCACATGGTCCATAAGATGTTAAATATCATTACTAAAACAACCATAATGGAAACTTATACAACCATAAGATGTTAATGGAAACTCAAATTAAAACAACCATAATGGAAGCTCAAAAAAAAAATTGCTATTAGAAGTCAAATATCATTACTAAATTGAAACATAAACTAACTCCAAGCCCTTGGATTGTATTTACAAAACACTCAAGACATGTTATTTTTTGATCGAAATAAGATTTGTCATTGAAGATCTTCGTAGTAAGACCTATAACGATTCTGGTTTAAGACCCGACCCATTTGATATCCTAGATTCGAGTTTCATGGTTTTGTATTGTTGTTCATGACTTATTACTCTTTTCCTTCATTGAGTTTGGCTAATTGGATGTGTTGGTTACGTTTGGAATAGGTTGGTACCTTGTTTTTCAAAAATCTCGTTGCTTAGAATTTTGCTTCTATGCTCAAGCGCCACTTCTTGTACTTGAGCGGTCTTTGTGAACTCTCAGTACTTTTACAGGTCTACAAAACTACGAGGACTTGTTATTCTTTGCTCGAACGGTGCTTCTTACACTTGAGCGGTATTGGAGCGGCCTTTTTTGCGCTCGAACGTTGGCCTTCTGTTGGTAAAACTATTGGGAGAGTGTATTTTACACTCGATCGTCACTTCTTGCGCTCAAGTAGTAATTATTTTTGTGTCTAGACGCTTGAGCGTCACTTCTTGCGCTCGAACGGACTGCGCGTATATCAATTCGTAAAAGTCACTTTTTCATATCTCTCACTCTCTCTCTCTCTCTAAACTTTCTAAAAATCCTAAGTTGAGACCCTCTCTTTCTAAAACTCACATTCTCTCTACAAATACACTAAGAAGTTAGAACTCACCTAGGACGTCATTTTCATTCGAATAGAGTTGGGTTTCGACTTTATCCGAGTTTCATCAGTGTTTATCTCGTCTTCTAGCTTTGAGATAGGGATCCTCTATATTCTTTTATGATTTTTAACTTAGTTATTTGTTTTTATAAAACAATCTTGTAGTTTTGGAGGATTTTAAACAAACCTAGGGTTTTAGTTAAAATCAAAAGAGGGGTTTTCAAATTGATGTATTGAAAATGGTTGTGGGAGTGAAAATAAGGTTGAGTTGTGATAAAACTATTGATTTTGATATTGGGAATGGATTTTGGGGGGAAAAAAAAAAGAAGAGGCTTTGCCTTAAATGTCTCAAATATTTATTTTGTATAAATAAATGGAATTGATGTTGGAAATGTGAAATTGGATGAATATTAATATGGATGGTAAAGTTGGATATGTATTATCGTTCACATCTTAAATTTTGGAAAGTTTATATCTATTGGAGATTTTATATCTGTTTAGAAATATTTGTTTTGGGCTATAGGTGGAGAATAGCTATGATTGTTGTAGAAATTATATGAGGATTAGGTGAATTGAAACTATTTTCTCATCCATGTGCATTGAACATCGTTGTTCATTTAATACATTGTAAATGTATATGATTTTGAGAAAAATGGGTGAACGTGGGAAAGAGGTGTGTATCATCAAATCAAGTTGGCCAGTGTGTCTAAGGTGAAAGTCCCAAAAAATGCGCGTATGCCAGTTCTCGCGGATGAAATATCTATAAAATGGCAATAGTTAAGCTCGGTCGATGGGTAAGGCTTCTAATTCGGTCTAAAATGCACCTATGGCAAACCAATTCCTATCACAGTCAGAGTAATATTTTGGATCAAAGGGATTTCATAAACGGATTGATTATAATATCCAGATAAATGTGGGTTTTGAAGATTTGTGTTCAAACTACAAGAATGTGTTTCAGAAAACATGTGTATATACTGTTATACTATGTGTGCTCGTGAAATGAACAAAGAAAAAAGAAAAGATTTGAGCCACGTACCAGTTCAAAATGGAGGGATCGAAGCTTGAAACAGTACCAGCAGAAATACGAGCTTGGTAGGTGCTAGGGTTGTAAGAATGAAGATTCAGAGGGCAAGAGAGAGAAGATGAATAGAAGAAGTGGTTGGTTCAAAACATAGGGTTTTTGTATAAAACGTGTGAAAAAGACGGGACTGTTCAAATTTTTCAGAGTACAAAGACGGCGGTGACAGCTATGCTAGGCCAATGAGAGCCAGCCACGTGTCCATGGAATAGAAAGCGATTCAGATGTGCAGAAGCAATTGAAGGGACATTTATAGACCGGACTATTTGATGGCCCGGTAAAATATGAGCTTGGTTGAATTGAATGTTCTTAGCTCGGCTGGAGGAAAATAATCCCAATCATGCTGCTCAGATGGGATTAAGGGGTAATTAAGAGGGTGATTTATAAGTAAATTAGGCCGAGCTGAGGAGGCCTTCTTTGTAAAGTTGGGCCGCACAAATGGGCCGGGGTAAGGGTTGATATAGCTCGGTCTTAGAGGTAACGAGTTGGGCCAGGTGAAGCCCAGACTGAGCTACGCATCACGCATAATAACGCCGAGCCAGGGTCACCATTGGACATAGTTAGCTCGATCTTAAGTAAATAGTTGTAATAAACCCGACCTCCGATTAATGCTAAACCATGATTATTTATGCCTAGCAATAATTTAAAAGGAATCCATAATTAAATTGCATATGTGTTGCATTATCTTTGTGTTTTTATCTGTTTGCCATAAAATGATCTGTTCATGTTTTATGTTTTAAACTGCAAATTGAAGGCCTTATCGGCGGCCGAATCCGAAACTGATTAGTGTTTTGTGTTAATTAGAATTAATGTGATTTTATGGTAAATTTAGTTGAAATTTGATTTGGTATGATTAAATTAGATTAAATAGTGTTGAAGCACATTAGTTGCCTTAACTACCCATTTGCCATCTAGTGGGCCACCTCACACTTCTTGTTTAGAGCTTAGTCTTGCATCATTTTGTGTTCACTTTCTAGACCTAAAACGTGAGAGAGAGCTAGAGAGTTGGAAGAGGAGCTTGAGTTCATCAAATTGGCTTGAAACTTAGGAGATTTGAAGGATAATTGCAAATTGAGCTTGTATATCTTGAATTTAAGACCTAAGGTAGGACATTTACCTTATTGTTTGTGAATTTAAGTTAGTTCTTGCATGGTTAATGAGGCATTAGTGATCTAAGTCTAGAATTGGTTCTAACATGTTGAATTGAAGCTTAAATCATACATGCATGTATACATTGTTGAATTTTGAGGTTGTTTTTCATGAATTTCCACATGCATGTCCATATTTGGGTTATAGTTCATGAATTCATCATGTTTTGGAGTGAATTGACTCATTTGATCATTCATTGGAAGCTTTGAAGTTGATTAAATTCATGCATGTTGCATGTTCATCATGTTCTTGAGGTTTTGTTTGAAAATGGGTTCAATTGAACTACCTTTGGGCTTTGATTTTGCAAATTAATCTTTGAAACATGTCATATTATGAGTTTTGAAGTGTTTTCCAGAAAAGTAGTCCAAAAGGATCAAATTTGATGCTTTAAATGTTGATTTTGAGCTTGGAGGTTCAATATGGAAATTTCAGAATTTGGACCCACGCTCGAGCGTACACTTTGAGTTCATGCAGTCCGCTCGAGCGAGTAAAGCGACGCTCGAGCGTGAAATGCATGTATCTAGCACTTTGCATGTGTTTACAGTCTGCTCAAGCGAGGGAATGCCCGCTTGAGCGAGGACTTGTGTCTCACGCTCGAGCGGGGGTCGAGCGCTCGTCGAGCGTGAATTTCATGCATCCAGTACTTTTGCAGTCCGCTCGAGCGAGGAAAGTTACGCTCGAGCGGAGCTCATTTGTCTGCATGTCCACTCGAGCGTAGAAAGACACACTCAAGCGAGACCCCTGTTTTCTGAAAATTCTGAAAAGTGTTTTAAAGTGCATTAGGGATTAAGTTATCATGTCCCAACTAGGCAAATTAGGGATTAAGTTATTATGTCCCAACTATGTAGCTTAGTGTGTGTTCGTTCTGTAACTGTGTAGGGTTGGCATCCGAGGACGCTCTAGCTGCTTATAGCCCAGCACTCTATGAGTAACAATGTTGTAAAGATATGTTCAATCATGAATATTTTCTGAATGAACAACTGTACTGCTTTCTGAAATGATATTTCTTACTGAATGAATGTTTATCCTATTTGTGAACTGCATTCGTGGCATCCATAGCAATTTACTATTACTGTACTGTACTGCTACTGTCACAAAGATCTCTGTTGGTTCCCATGTTTGGAACCACTACTGTTTACTGATATGATGGCCATCAACTGACTGTTCGGTCTGTTAAGACCTATTGTACCGTTTGTGCTATTGGATGTACCACATATGACTATTATAGTTTCTGAATGATTGTTATGGCATGAAATATGAGCCACAAACTGAATGACTGATATACTGATAAATAACTGTTTTCAATACTGAAAGGACATTCATTCTTAACCTTTTTACACATATATTATTCACTGGGTTTTAGCTTACTGCTCATATATATATGTAGGTGTTCAGGCACCGGACCGTTGCTAGAAGCGTCAAGCTAAGCCCTTATTTTGTCAAGCCAACCTTTGTGCCTCACTTCAAGGTTCTGGATCTGTTCAAGCTAAGGCTGCTTTTGGGGTGTCTCAGATTCACCCTATCTGTCTCTGTTATGTATAGACTTAATGATATTTGTATTGTACTGTTATGGTGGGGATTTGGTCCCTAACCTGAATGCTTGTAAATGATGTATGTATATACTGTTTTTGTTCTGAATGTGAATATGTTATAAAAAGTCTTTTTGCATGCAGACTGTCACAGCTCATTGGACATCTTTTAATTACTGTTTTGGCTTCCGCCAGCTCCTGTACTTTGTATTACTGTTTTACTATTAAGCAGGCCTTCGGTAATCTCGGATTACTGGCCGGTTATGGTACTAAACCCATAGGGGCGGGTTTGGGTCGTGACAATATGTTTATGTGAAGTTTGAGCTATAATGTGCAAGAAATGTTGATTTGAATGTTGAATTCGAGCTCAAGAACATGTTCTGGATTTTCCAGAATTTTGAGGTCCGCTCGAGCGGAGAAACTGCCGCTCGAGCATGAAATTCGTGCTCCCAGTATATTTTTGCAGACATGACGTCCGCTCGAGTGGGGAAATTCACGCTCGAGCGGGAAGTCATGTAGTGAGGCCTTCCGCTCGAGCACCATAATTCACGATCGAGCATAAATTCGACATAACCAGTACTTTTGTAGGCCTCATGGGTCCGCTCGAGCGGGGAAGTACACGCTCGAGCGGGGACCCTATTTTCTGAAATTTTAAAAAGGCACTCTGTGTTTCGTTTTCTATTCTCTTTCACTTCTAAGTACTCTTAGGCACACATTGAGCATTGTAATTGAATTAAAGGGATAAGAATAAAGCCTAAAGAGGAATATGTGAATTAAAAAACGGATTGAATTGTTTGTGACCCTTTTTTGTTCATGGAATGTGTAGGGTCGAGCTCCAAGGCAAACCAACCAACCGATCACTGTGAGTAATATCTTAACAGAGATATCTAAAATATGTTGTTGTCCAATTGCTAACTTCTATGTAAGTTTTATAAGTTCATTGATTCGATTGGCGGACAATGTTACTATACCAAATGAGTGGGCCAGAGGCCGTTTTGACATGAATAGATGGGCCAGAAGCCGTTTTGACAAGAATGAATGGGTCGGAGGTCGTTTTGACATAAATGAATGGGCCGGAGGCCGTTTGACACGAATGAATGGGCCAGAGGCCATTTCGACATGAACGAGTGAATGGGCCAAAGGCCATTTTGACACAAATAAGAGTTTGAATGGGCCAAAGGCCAGTTTGTTTGGAACCGTAATCACTTGACCTAAATTGTGTATATATGTTAAATAGAAATATGAATTGGCCCTAAGGCCGTTTGAAGCATGTTGTTCTACATATCGTCTGTATAGTTTCTTTAATTGATATTATTCACTGGGCTTTCGCTCACGCTCATTCATGTGTTTGTAGGTGAGCCAAGGGAAGTCCAAACCTAGCCCTAGTGAAGTCTATGTGGAACAACAAAGGTTTTGGGAGAGTCAGCCCTTGTGTCTCACGCACGAGACCCGTTTTCGCCCTTTTGTTATGTATTTATATTCTGTCATGTTGGCGAAGACTTCGCATTTGTTGTATATAGGCGTGATGGGTTGACTTAGACTTATATAATCCTGTATGTACAGAACCTTATGTAGTATATATTTTGTCGTGAGTTATTATTATGCATATGTATGGTTTGTTATGATGTGCCATGTAAGCACAGCTCTATGGACAAAGTTTTAAATTGCTTCCGTTTGGCCCCCATTAACTCTGTTAAAATACGTTTGGTTTGGTTTGAGGCCATAAGTAATCTCATGATTACTGGCTGGTTATGTCCTTAACTCACGGGGGCGGGTTCGGGTAATGACAGTTATACTCTGATTTATATTGTTATTTAATTATTGTCATGGATGGTTTATTGTATTTATTTCGGGGCATTACAAGACCTTTGCATAGGATTTAAATTGATCATATCCATTGACATGATTTTACTACATCCTTTTATTCATGCTATAGCCTTTTGTTCATCTCGATCAGCACTTCTAAAGGACATAGTTGACAACTTCAACAATTTTAGACTGATTGGCTTCTATTTTCATCAAATCTAACATCATGAATTGCTTTTTTCTTCAATTTCTCTTTCGTAGCATTAGTACCAATTGGTTGTGTTGATGTATCCGCAAAAGGTTATTGGTCCAAATCTATATTGTTGTTGGGTTCCGAAGCCTCATATTGAGTTGATGGAGTTGAATATGGATTTGATGGCGGTGTGGATTTCTTGAAATGTGTTCTAAGTTTATCCTACTTACAACTTTGGCACAAAATTTCCTAACTTGTATTAAATGTAATTTTTTTTTTTTTTGGATTGTATGATACATGTGCTTAGCTTTAGCAAATTGAAAAATGAAGTAGATAGCAAGTATAAAAACTAACTACAAATAATAAATAGATATACTAAAAAAAAAACCATAAAAATCACCTTGTCTACTTCAATTGTTCTACTTTGTTGTCTCAATTGAATTTGCTCAAGAAAACCACTAAATTTATTAATTGTCTTTTGCATTGCAAACCAACGGTCAGCCAAAGAAAGACGGTTTTGATTTGATTGACCATTCAATTGTGAATTAAAATAAATGAGTACCGTTCCCAGAATATTGTCATGGTCTAACTATTACCTGCAATGGGATCTTGAGAGACAATTAACCAAGATCTGCATAAAGTTTCATCTTTTACCATGTTGAAAGATTTACCACAAGAAACATGAGAAGTTTCAGAAATAATATTTATATCATGGTTCTGCTCTAAACTTTGAAAATTTTCAAATATTTCAAAATCATCCATGATTTCAAGATAAAATTTGTACAAATAAACAAATGAAAAAAAAATTCAAAAGGATAAAAAATCCAAGTTCAGAATTATAATAACAATAATATAAAAAAGATTGTGAAATAAATAAGTGAAAAAATTTGGAATGAGTGAAAATTGAAGTGGACAATGACAAACAAAAGAAGAAATTGTGATATTATGAGAATAAAAAAACAAATTATTGTTATTTTATAAGTAGAGTAACAATGGTGACTTCTAAACTTTGATGAAGCCCTAACAAAACCAATAGTAAATTTGCAATATTTGAACACTCTATAAAACCAACGGCTAAGAAATCTACACAAATTTAAAGCCTTTCCAAAATTTTATACCCTTTACAAAACAAAAGCTGTTATACTTGCAATATTGTTGGTAAGAAATCTACTATTGGTGTCAAAAATATACACAATTTTGCAAGCCGATTGACACATAGTTTGTTTTGGAGCACATTCTCCCGGACGCCCATCTTTTTGGTCAGTTATGGGCAATTTTGCAAGGAAGATGTTGTTTAGAAAGACAATCAGCCAGACAACCGACCAATCGTTTGATGTATCTGCAACACCAACGACTACTTGCAACACTAACGACTACGTTCAACAATTCGATGAAACGCTGAAGGCATTTTCAATTTGATGAAAGTTTTGAATTTTCTCTCATTTGATATAGGTTCGATGTTATTATTTAAGCAACAAACCTATACTTATTTCATCAAATTTAAATTTGATAAAAAAAAAAGTAAGCGTTTGAGACGCATTGAGTAATCTGTATATCTATTTTATGTATATACAAAAGAAAAAACAGAATAAAGGATAAATTACATTGGCATTCCTTGAGGTTTAGTCCAATTACATTCCATTTCTGAATGTTCTGAAAATTATATTTACATCCCTATAGTTAATAGTCTCATTTCACAAACCCCCCGTGCTTATATAAAAGGAAACAACTTCTAATAGAAAAATAGAGAAAATTACATGAAAAAAAACAAAAGCGAAAAAAAAAAAAATAAAGGAAGTAAAGCAAAAAAAGAAAAGAGAGAGTGCATAAATTCAATATTTTCATTCCGTCTGAATAATTACAATGACAGAGAGATTAGTGTAATTTCCCAAATGTTAAGGATAATATATATTAAACCCAAACTTCAAGGGGTATAAGTGTAATTTATCCAAAAAAAAAACGATAGAGGGGCATTATTAGCTAATCTCAAAATTACAGGGGCAAAATTGAATGTAGAACAAACTAAAAGGACCAAAATGATATTTTCCATCAAATACATAACCCCTGGCCTCTCTATTTTCTTTCCTGTTTCCATCCATTGTCCTTCCTATCCTCAAAAATCACAATTGCCAATAAACCCTAACGTTTCCTTTTCCTGGTAAGACTTGGTGAATACGAACCTCTTAGATTTTTGTTTTCACATTCAATTCCATTCAGTTGAATTACGAACACACGGCACATTAATGTATTTATAATACCAATTGTTTTGCTGTTGTTTTGCATCTGAATCTGCATATTGAATTCCTAGGGTTTGTTCTTGATTTCCGTGACTTTTCTGGATTCGCAGAGGTTTCATTTGTGATCCTTTGCTTGTCCTCTGGTTTGTTCTCGATTTTTAAGGGCTTTTTTTAATCTCAAAGGTTTACTTCGTTATTTGTGGTCGATTTCTACAATTTTAATTTTTTTATTTTTGTGCTCTGGCAGATTTGTTGTTTGGTTTGTGTTTCGATGGCGAACGGTGATGGCACAGAGGAATTTGTGTTGTTGTCTCAAGTTCGACCTGGGTTGAAGCGTGAATTAGCCTTTGCGTTGAAGTCTGGAGCAGAGTTTGCTAATGTCATTGGTCGGACGCGTGCGAGGAGGTCTCAGAATGGGGCTTTGAGCAATGAAGTACCGAATAATATAAGCAACAAGAGATTCAAGAGCGCAGACTCAAAGAATGATGTGGAGAAAATTTCAGTTGAAGACCAATTGATGGGTGTTATTGAAAAATCAATGAATGATGAGGCTGTTAAGAGTGAGGTGCCAATTGGTGTGATCAAAGATGATGTTGAGGGGGTAATTTCAATTAGTGAAGACGAGCCGAAGAGCGATGTGGTGGATTTAACTAGTGATGATGAGCAGAAGAGTGTTTTAGTAGAATCTAATCTCAAAGAGGTGGAGCCAATGGGTGATTTGGCAGAACCAATGTGCATTGTATTCCCCGAGGTTGAGGACCAAGCAAAAGAGTGCAATTCAGATAAATCTCCAGTCAATGAGGATACAGAGAAGGATGAATTGAAACCTTTGTGTAAGGAAGGACCTGCTATGGAAGCAGAAATTCCAGCTCCAAAGCTAAATGTGGAACCAGTTGATGGCTTTCTAGAGAAGGCTTTCTATGAGAAGCCTACAAGGCGAGTCACTCGTTCAGCTGTGAAAGTAATGGCCAAACCATTAGAGAGATCAGCTACTGTAGAAGGTTCAGAAAGTGATCCAATTGGCAAGTTAGAAATGAAAATGTCGAAAAAGATTGAGTTGAAGAGGTATCCCACAAAGTTGAAGGACCTTCTGGAAACTGGTTTGCTCGAGGGTTTGCCAGTGAGGTACTTGCGTGGCTCCAAGGTATAAAGACAATCTCTTGTTTATAAGGCTTACAAATGTGGGTATGTATTATTACTTACTGTTATTGTTCTTTCTTTGGATTTTAATGGTTTAGGCTAGAGGGCCATCGGATATTGGGCTTCAAGGAATAATTAAAGACTCAGGGATATTGTGCTCTTGTGATATGTGCTGTGGAACTCGAGTAAGTTTTGCATACTAGTTCACTGATGTATCTGCTTGTTAACCCCATTCTTGTTGTTCTTTAAATGAATTCATCAAGTTATTGATTGTAAAATTTATTTATTTTAATTTTGGTTAATCTAGGTTGTGACACCCAATCAATTTGAGTTGCATGCTGGTAGTTCAAACAAGCGCCCACCAGAGTATATTTACTTGGAGAATAGAAATACTCTTCGTGATGTATTGAATGCATGCAAAGATGCTCCATTGGAATCCTTGGAAGTAACTATTCGGAACATGATTAGTTGTTCATCTGAAAACAAACCTATTTCCTGTCTGAACTGCAAAGGTGCTTTGGTATTATACTATTTTGATCTTTCACTCTTGACATGGGTCATCCTCCCAGAGAATTTGACACCTTTTTATTTGATTATTTCCAGGGCCTGTTCCTGAAGCTGGCACTGGTAGAACAATGCTACTTTGTGATTCGTGCATGATTTTGAAAGAGTCTCGACCTAGTCCTGTATTGAGTGATAATAGTGATAGGTATTCATTGTTGTAATTTTTCTCTTGCACGTGATAAATTTGTTCTTTTTAAGCTGTTCGAACTTTGAACCATTGGATCATACATCTCTTAATTCTGATATGAATACTTATTTTACTGGTAATAATTTTTGATATGATTACATGGACGTATTCTACTAGGATCAGTGTGTAAATCTGATATATCAGACTGGAAGAAAGTTTTAACGATCTCGGCCTACTAGCAGTTACATGCTTCTGTTATTTGCTTTTAGTGGTGGACACTTGGCATCCTGAACAAAAGTCTGTTATGTTGAAAGCCTCATTAACATGCTTCTACCATGTATGTTTCACTAATATAGCTAATACATTCATGCAGTAGTTTATATAGAAAAAATATGTAGTTAGCAATTATGTTAAAGGTCTCCTTAATTTCATTTAGTTGTCCCCTTTTTGAAGTGGAGTTTATTAATTTTCCATCTTGAAGCTGAAACTATTGTATCCATGGATTTATGATATGTCTAGGAGATGTTATGAAGTTTCAGTGGATTTGCAGTTAATATTTCTGTGCATTCGTGTTCAGGTGTGGGCGCCATGGGCATGTGTGTGTGATGCCTGCTTGCACGAGTGCATGTGTTTTCTCCATAAAAAATATTGAGTTCAAGTAGTTTATGAATGATTGTTCTCAGTGGCAGAGCCAAAATTCTCTCAGTGGGGTCAGTTAACGATAATATTAAATTACACAAACCAAACCAAATAAATAATTTAATGAGAACTAAATAATTTATTTAACAGCCCTTTTAATTTGATTTTAAACATAATTTCAAATAAGTATATCATGTCTTAGGAAACTACCTCACTATTTTTTGAAATTAAAACTTGTCCCTTCCCTGTAATTGAAGATCAACTTAAGTGGGGTCATTTTAATGAAACCCCAAGATATTACTTAAAATTTTAGACCTATTACCTTTAGAAATTATGTTAAATTATACGAACCAAACCAAATAAATAATTTATTGAGAACTAAATTGGTTGATTATTGATAACTAAATAATTTATTTAACAGCCCTTTTAATTTGATTTTAAACATAATTTCAAATAAGTATATAATATCTTAGGAAACTACCTCACTATTTTTTGAAATTAAAACTTGACCCTTCCCTGTAATTGAAGATCAACTTAAGTGGGGTCATTTTGATGAAACCTCAAAATATTACTTAAGATTTTAGACCTATTACCTTTAGAAATTCCTGTGAGCTCAAGGGACCTCACTTCATTAAATGTGGCTTCGCCCTTGATTGTGTTTTTAGGTTATCTCCTAGCGATGCTTCTTGTTACTTTGTTGATAACTTTGACCTTTTTGACTAGGTGGCTTAAAAACAAGTCTGGGGCAGGCTAGCAAATCTTCACTACACATTAGGATTTTAGACTGTAAACTGCATCCATCATGCTTTGAAATTTAGCATCTTTCATTGCATACAATAAATTTCATAAATCGCTGTGTCTTCGTGGTGGATGTGATACTTTTCTAAGAACTAAAGACCAAATTTTTTGCAGCACTAATAGGGCTCTTTTAAATCTATATCGTCAGGCGTTAGTATATTTTTGTTGACATCAAAATTTAACTTTGCCTTTAAAAAATTCCAATTTTAATACTGATACATCAATCTGTTTAGTATACATTGGTCGTTGGCTTGTCATCATTTTAGTTAAGATTTAGAGAAGGAAGAATTAATGTAAAGTTTGAGGGGTTTTCCAGTTAAAGATAGGTTAGAATTTAGAAATGTGGGGAACATTATTGGATCTTTTATCCTTCTCAAAAAAGGTAACGTGTGATTAGAAAACTTAAAACTGGGAATTAATTTTTAGTTTTTTGTAATATGCATTCAGATCACTTTGCTGTAGAAATGAAACCTGAAGTTGAATCTTCACTTTGCTGTGGAAAGAAACTGAACTTTGAAGTTCAAACTCATATAAAATCTGACATTGTGGTTGTATTGTCTAATTATTTTCAAGAATGAGTTATGATCTGACCTTCAAGAAAAAATTTCATTTATCAAATAAAAAAAAAATGACCTGACCTTTAAGAACGCATTGTATCATCACGAGATAATTATAGCTGGTTGGAAAAAAGAGTGGATCGAGATTTATTTGTTTTCTTAGGTTTTTTGGTTAGGTGTTGATAGTTTCGCCCTGAGTTGGGGCTCCTTTTTTTTGTATTTTTTTGCATCGTCTTGATAAAGTTGCTTATTTATCAAAAAAATAAATAAATAAATAAATTAAATTAAAAAGATATTGGGTTACATGTGGAGATAGTATTTTCTTATATTCTTTCTAATTCGTTGATGAAGTTACATGTCATGTTACCGACCTACTTCATTTGATGAGTTGTTCCTCTAGTTCACAACATGAGGCTGACTACTTTATTTAAAATTCTTGCTACTGTTACTGAAGCATGCCAGCCATTACCCTTGTTTCAATAGTGTCATTAGTCAATGGGCTTAGTGGCAGTTTGGCTTAGCTGATTGTATCCAGATCAAATAGATATTCAATAATTATTAACCTTGAGGTTGTGGGTTCGAACTTGAGGGCAACTAATTTGTGCAAATTATGAGAAAGGTTAGGTTAGGACTCAATTTATCCCTTCCAGACCCATATCATACACACAATCATCAGGTGATACGGTGATCATTGCTCATAAATGAACATCGAGCACTGGATTTGATTTTTCCCTTGCCATCATTTTGTCAAACTGTTACATATAATGGCCACTGTTGTTTTGATGGTGTGAGTAAGCCCTGCTTTGGCAGCAATCAGCGGTTCAACAAGTATAATTGAAATATAAACCACTGATTTTGAGTTCTTTGTTGCTGGTAAATACTATAGTAAATGTAGTCACTCTTTAATAGTTTGTGTTTGTGCATGTGCATCATGTGTTTGCTAGCATTTAAATTAGAGTTTTTCCCATTTGTTTTGCAGAATAAAACATAGTACATAGTTTTCTTTTATTGAGCAATATATAAATTTGATTCGGATATATTTTGCCTTGATAATTTTAGGTCACCAACAATTATTTCCATTCCAAAGTCATCTGAGAGTGTCTCCTCTAGTTCATCACGGAGCAAGACTCGGGGGAGGTTAACTCGCAAGTTAGTATACGTTCTTGAAGTTGTTAAGTTGTGTCATGGGTGGATGTATCTTTGTCATCATTTCTGGTTTGATTGATTAAGTTGGTTAATTTAGTGGACTAAATAGTTGATTTTTGTCTTTTTCTCAAGAGATCTGCGGTTGCACAAGTTGGTATTTCAGGATGATGCACTGCCTGATGGAACTGAACTAGCTTATTTTGTTCGTGGGCAGGTTGTTAAGACGAGCACATTCATATTATTATTTTGGTTTAAGGAAATGTTTATGTTGCTTTTATAAAGATCAAATGTATTAAACAATTGACATATTTTTTATTTTTGTGGAAGCAACGCTTTCCCAGTGAAGCACCTTGTTGTGATATGTATTTGTTTTCTGATTGCTTGTCATCTACAGAAATGTGCAGAAGGTTATAAGAAGGGTTTTGGAATATTTTGCTTTTGCTGCCAAAGTGAGGTACTTTTTTTTTTCTATTTTGCTGCTTGAGTTACATCTTTATTGATACTCATTGAGGTGTTTACTATTTCAACATTTGTGAGTAGGTCAGCCCTTCTCAGTTTGAAGCACATGCGGGTTGGGCTTCTCGTCGCAAGCCGTGAGTGTTCTTCTAATATTTTTGGGAGGCGTAGTGAACATGTGGTTTCTGTGACCATTTATACATCATTAGATAACTTTTTTCCCCCTAATGCAGTTACCTACACATCTATACATCAAATGGAGTGTCTCTCCATGAGTTGTCTTTGAAGTTGTCACAACTGCGGAAGTTATCTGCCGAGGAAAACGATGATCTTTGCTCAATCTGTGCAGATGGAGGAGATCTTTTATGTTGTGATAATTGCCCAAGAGCTTTTCACACAGGTGATTCAAGTTTCTTGAATGACTTCCCTTTAAGTCGTTTCATTTCTTTTCTGGTTTTGTAGCTCCAATTCCCTGGATGCTTGCCTGTCTTTTCTTGTGCTAATGTCTTGTCTATAGGTTTTTTTTCTTTATACTCAAACCTTTTCGCTGTTTGTTCAATTTTCTGAATTGCGCTAGTGTAGAGTGGTTGAACAGTACTTTGTTTATCTTTATCCATTTCTTAAGTAATGCATTCAAACCACTTATTGACAACATTGTATAAATACTTGTTTTGTTCAATTGTAGAGTGTGTTTCTCTACCTAGCATCCCCAGTGGTACTTGGTACTGCAAATATTGTGAAAACATGTTCCAGAAAGAAAAATTTGTGGAACACAATGCAAATGCTGTGGCAGCTGGAAGAATCGCAGGAATAGATCCTCTAGAACAGATAACCAAGCGTTGCATCCGCATTGTTGAAACTATAGAGACTGATGTTGGTGGATGTGCACTTTGCAGGTTGTATTCACACTCTTTTTTTCTCACCATAATTTCTCTTTAGAAGCTTAAGCTGTCTCTTAATAGTTTACATAAGCCTTCACCAATAGAAGGCTCTTGAAAGTGGTTCCACTAAACAGAAACATTTTTCAATTTGGTTATAGAAATTCTTGCCTCCCATGGACCAAATGCATGCAAAAACTCTGTTGTGTGGTGTCTTTCAACTTTCGTCTCTTTCTCTTTTATTTATTTTTTTCTTTCGTAATCAGCATTTGTGAGCTTATATTTTTCTACACATTGATGATGCATGCAGGGGCCATGGTTTCAGCAAATCGGTATTTGGCCCTCAGACAGTTATACTGTGTGACCAGGTATTTCGTTGATATTTTTGTCTTTGCTTTGCCATGTTTGAGTTTCCATGTTCTTTTTTTGGTTTTTAAATGCTTTTGATTTTAACAAACGTTTTAATCTCTCTCTCTCTCTCTCTCTCTTGCGTGCTGCCTTTTCTACTTTTAGTGTGAGAAGGAGTATCACATTGGCTGTTTAAAGGAGCATAAAATGGATGATCTAAAGGTCTGCAGATTATTTAACTTCATTTCATCTCTTTGTTTCAGCATCTCTGTATATGTGTTTTTTATTTATATTTTTTTTAGTATGTCTGTATTATGTTTGTGCATGAATATATTTAGTTCAAGTGGAATTATTTCTGAATAATATGTTGATACCACACATACAATAGGAATTGCCCAAGGGGAAGTGGTTCTGTTGCATGGACTGCAACAGGATTCATTCTGCTTTACAAAATCTGGTAGTTAGTGGAGAACAAAAGTTGCAGGACTCTCTGCTGAGCATTATAAAGAAGAAGCTGGAGGAGAAAGGTTCCGAGAGTAGTGCTGATCTTGATATAAAATGGAGGCTTCTTAGTGGGCAGATGGCTTCTGACGACACTAGATTGTTGCTCTCAAAGGCTGTTTCTATCTTCCATGTGAGTATATTGTTGGTTGCTATTTTCCAGCGGTATTTATCTTTCTTTCGGGGTTCTTCGTGTATGACTAGATTATGTTTGGATGGAACTGTTTAGGGTCAAAACTTCCTCAATCAGTGTTAAGTTTTATGATGTCTGAAAGGAATTGGGGGCCAGGAAAATTTGACAATATTTCTGAATTTAATTTAGAAGCCTTCTTGTGCCAAATCAATAATTAATAAAGAAGAAAGAACGAAGCAAAGGAACAAAATACAAGGCAACGAAAGCTATAACCATCACAACAACCCATGGAATGAATTTTCTAAAAGGACTTTTTTTTTATTCAAAGTAATCTTACACCAAAAAGTTTTGAGGTCCAGCATTTAGGTGCAAGATTACTTTGAAGGGATTAAGTATGAATTAATTAACCTTGTTATTAGTTTTGTGCACTTGGAGCTCTTTTAAATATGGCCTATTGATGTGTAGAAGCCATTTCTTGAAGAAGTGACTGTTGTTTGGCATGCCATGCATCTTATTCTAATAAGCTCTTGCTTCCATACTGCATCAATACTAACCCAAATTAAGTGGCACTGGGAGATGGGCGCTCATGGATACTTTATTTTGGAAGGTCCCAGCTATCAAAATTGAAACAATTTCTTTTATGGTGTACTTATTCCCTGTTATTTCTTATATGTTAAAGTGGAGTCATTTTCTGAAACTACTATTGCACCCTGTAAATCTGTTTTGCTTGTTGTCATCAATTTATGGATTTCAGCCATTGAGATTTTCACTTATCAACTGAGTTAATGTTGGGGACAGTTGGTAGCTGCTGTTTTTCTAGGCCTTCCATGATTTTTGTTGATGTTTCACTGTCTTGAACATGAAAGAAATATTGTCACAGGAGCACTAATATGTTCTTTTATTTCATGGTTGGACTTTAGGATCGGTTTGACCCGATAGCAGATTCAAACACAATCCGTAATGATCTTATTCCTCACATGGTTTATGGGTGAGTATTAAAATTCTCTTTCTGATCTTTTATGTTTTATCTTTGACTTTGTTCTTAGCCTTCTTTGTGGGTGTTTATGAAAACCAATTACAACCTTTAAAAGGTTATGGTCCCTATTCCTTCCCAAGAGTGAAAAAACAAGAATACTGTTTTGTTTTCTAAATCCTCTCAAGGAGAAACATAAGGCAAATAAGGGAAAGGATTAGAAGGCTCTAACAAAGTCAATATTAAGGTTTTATTGACAATCAGACGCTTCCGTTTAACCGTTCATCAATGGATTTAGGTATGTCATTTTGTTTTGATCTCTTGATAATACACATGGTAAATGATCCAAAGTGTAAGGTTTATGTTCTGAAATTTTATGTTTACAAGTGGTACACTTGTAAACATAAATTTCAGAACTTCATGTTTCGGATCATTTACCATGTGTATTATCAAGAAATCAAGACAAAAAACATACCTGAATCTTTCTAGGCCTTCCATGATTTTTGTTGATGTTTCACTGTCTTGAACATGAAAGAAATATTGTCACAGGAGCACTAATAAGTTCTTTTATTTCATGGTTGGACTTTAGGATCGGTTTGACCCGATAGCAGATTCAAACACAATCCGTAATGATCTTATTCCTCACATGGTTTATGGGTGAATATTAAAGTTCTCTTTCTGATCTTTTATGTTTTATCTTTGCCTTTGTTCTTAGCCTTGTTTGTGTGTGTTGGTACGAGTTACATGGAATTTGCATGTCACAATTACTTTAAATGTTTCTGCAGGAGGAACGTGAGGGATCAAGAGTTTGGAGGGATGTATTGTGCAATATTATCAGTCAAGTAAGTCTACTATTTCTAAAGGCTTGAGGTAGCTGTTTCTCCCTGTATTGGTCAGTTAATATCTTCATTCCTCATTATGCAGCTCAAACATTGTGTGTGCTGGGATTATTCGAATTTTTGGAGAGGAAGTGGCAGAACTTCCTTTGGTTGCAACAAGTACCGATCATCAAGGACAGGTTATCTATTGTTTTTAAATTTCATAACAAAGTAATTTCAACCTTGTTTAACAGTCTGTCTGGGGATTTAGTAGAGAAAATAAAAGAAATGATTTCTGAAGTTAAGAGAGAAAAGAAAAGAAGAGAAAAAATTGTGTTTTCTTTTCTTAATTGTTTAGTTTAACTGGAGAGAGGAAAAGAGAAGATAGTGATTTCTCTCCTATCTTGTTTGGATGGACTACATAAACGAGAAGAAAAGAAACTGTTAGATGTCATATTACCAAAATAACCTGTTATGTTTTTATTTTTGTAGTACCTAGACTAGATGAACAATTTTGGTAATTGTATAAAGTTAATAATCACCCATTTTCTCTCCCATTCTCTCTACTTTTGCAGAGATTCAAAAAATGGGGTTTCAGAGAAAATAGTTTCTTTCCATTTATCTCCTCTTTGGTAATCCATAGAGGTGTTTGGGATCACAATAAATCAATTTCTTTCATTTTTTCTACAAATCACTTAATCCAAACAGGTTGTTGGTTTTTTGGTGGAAGGTTGCATGTTTTTTGATTGTGAGAAATGAATGTGTTCTGCAGGGCTATTTCCAGGTGTTATTCTCTTGTATTGAAAACTTGCTTGGATTTCTCAATGTTAGAAACCTTGTGCTGCCGGCTGCTGATGAAGCAGGATCTATATGGACAGATAGATTTGGTTTCAAGAAGATTACAGAAGATGAGGTGTGTGCATTTTCATATGTCAATTTTTTATTTTTTATTTTTTGGTCATGAATTTATTCACTTATGTTCTATTTTGTATTCCAGCTGATGAATTACCGGAAAAAATATCAGATGATGATCTTCCAAGGGACGACAATGCTTCAAAAGCCAGTAGTGCGGTCTTGAAATATCAGTTATTTAGTGGATGGTTGGATGGTGGTTTGTCTGTGAACTTTACAGAATTTTGAAAACAAAGCATCTGCAATGTCTTTTGGATGAATATGTACAGGAGTGCATTATTTTTTTGTATGTGTACATGATAGAGGCGTTTTTGGCGACGAGAAAAACTGTGAGAAAGAGCAATACTTGGCACATAGATACAAGTATACAGAATTAGGTGCTTCTGTACATTTTGAGAAATTCATCAGTTTTTGAAATGTTTCCGTCAAATTGATATACCGGTAAAGGTCAAATAGGAACGGTTGTATCTTTCTTTTTTGGGAAGGGGTTGTGTTATTTATTTATTTATTTTGGTTGAAAATATCTATTTTGCCCCATCTCTCTGTATGCTTTTAAAATTCTGGTTGTTTTTTTGAATTTAAACTCAGCTGCAACTTGTAAGGCCGGTGGTGCAATGTTTTTATGAATTAGAGAGAGTTCTTCAACCAGCAGGGTAGCCTTGGCTAACTTCAACTAGTGTCTCCATTATGATAAAAATGTTTATGGAGTGAGTTAATCAGCGCAAATAAACTTCTGACAAACTTTCTAGACATTTACATTAGTTTTCTATGGCTTCAAAAAAGAGAGGTTAAAATCTCTTTTAGCTTGTGTTTGGGAAGCGTGGTTGAGGCTAAATTAGCCAGATGACGACAAACTAGGCTTATTTAGCCACTACACGACAAAGGCTCTCCATATTTAGCCACTACACGACAAAGGCTCTCCAACGGGTGGGAGAGGAACCGTTGTTCGGGTAAAATTACGAAAACACCCTCAAACAAATCAAAGATTCATTTCGCCCAACTGATGAATGAATCTAAAGGCACAACACAACCAAAAACCTAACAGACGAAGTGAAGGAGGCGATTAGTGGCTACCAGCGGCGACGACATCTGAGCCAAGCTTTTTGGAGCAGATCGGGCCGGAGTAGGCATCTGTGGCGGCGAAGACGACTTCCGAACAGGTCGGCAAATCGGACGGTTGGGCCCTAACGTTGGCGGCGGCGAACAATAGACGGAACCCTCTCAAACACCACCGATCTTCAGGTAACTCTTTGAAATCCTTCTGATTTCGTAGATCTGTGTGTGTGTTTATACCTTCAAAGTAGTTAGATTGCTATCTTTTACTATGGTCTGTTTCATTCTCGTTATTTCCTAAGGCCATAATCTTCTTTTCATGCGTATGTAACTGCTAGTAACTGCCATTTGTTAACTCTTTTTTCATGTGCCTCTCACATATTGCTCAGCATCTTTACCGGTTGAAAACTTGCATCCGCGGCTTACGTGAGCACCTTTGGGGCTTTTCACCATCTTATCAAATTTCACAAATACCCTCTGTCTATCGCGTGTCACTTTCAAATTGAATGGTTTAAATGTTATGCCAAACAATAACACAGATATATATATATATATACATATATCTGTTCTTATATACAAATCTGCAACTCTGTGCGTAATTAGGGCCGGACTAGGTTGAGATTCGTAAAACACTCTCTTTTTCTTTTGATTTTGTTCTTATAATTATCATTAAAAATCTGCCTTTTCTCAGATCACATTAGAAATGAAAAATTGTGTGCTTGGGTTCACACATTTTGTTCAGATCACAATCTGATTTGGGTTCATAGTCAAATCTGCTGTTTTTTCAGATTTGTTGATTTTCTGCTTGGGTTCACACATTTTGTTCTTATAATTATAAAAATTACAAATTTTAGATCACAAGTTTGAATTGATGTATTCCTTAGCTGAATGAAATCTGATTTATGAAATTGATGTACACATTGTGCCACTGTTACTCTCTACCCATTTTTCAAATAAATTCTGAATCAAATATGTGAATGCACTTATGTTATTGGGAATGAATATCAGATTCTGGTAAAGCTCTGTTCAGATCTGAAAAACACTCTGTCGTCCTTTTGATTTTTTGCTTATAATTATCAAGAAAAATCTAAAATTTCATATCACACATTCGAATTCATGTATACAAATGCTGAATGAAATCTGAATTATCAAATTGACGTATACATTGTTCCACTACTACTTTGTAACCATTTCTGAAATAAATTCTTAATGAAATCTGTGAATGCACATCTGATTCTGGTAAAGCTCTGTTGAAACACATGAAAATCCATTTTCTTCTTTTGATTTTTTTCTTATAAATATCATTAACAATGGAAAATTTCAGACCACAAGTTCGAATTGACTCAATACGAATTGCTCAATTCACTTTTTGTATTAATTTTTGGATTTGTTAACTAATTTCCAAACAAAACCTAAATTTCAAAGGATTAGTTTGGTTTGGTATATTTTATCAGTGGTTAATGAAGAAATTTATGAAAAATAAAAAATAAAATAAAATGTAGCCGTTCAAACCAGAGCGGGGAAAATATTCAAATTTGAAATTCAAACTATAGTAATTTCTTATTTCCATTCCATCATCATAAAGATCATATCTCATTTTCACTTTCTGTCCCATAATCTAATCTAATCTTTTCTATACAGCTTTTGCCATCTCTCTCTCTCTCTCTCTCTCTCTCTCTCTCAGGAAGGTTTCTCTGTCTCCGAATTCGAGTGCAAAGAATGGGTCAGATCCAGTACTCTGAGAAGTACTTCGACGACACCTACGAGTACAGGTATTTGATTTCATCTTCATTTCTCTGTTTCCTTTGGATTTCGATTTCGTTTCTCGGAAATGTTTGAGAATCGATTTCTTATTTTACAGGCATGTGGTTCTCCCTCCTGAAGTCGCCAAACTTCTCCCTAAGAATCGACTTCTCTCTGAAGTAAGTAATCGACTTCTTATTTGGAGAATTCTTTCTCGTTTCATATTCTTTCAACTGCGTTTGTTTGCTGAGAAAATGATGGAGTCGATAGAAAGTTTTTCAACTAGATGATGTTTCGGAAAAAATGAAATCCAATTTCGTTTTGGTTCCTATACGAATGTTACTAATCTTCTGATTATCATCAAAAAGTGCAATAAGAAGCCAAATTAATCATTTCTGTTCTGTAAAATCAATCTTAGGGTTTGCGATTTTGTTCTAGTTTTTCCCCCAATTGTCATGGAAACAACCAAAGGCGACGTCTTTTAATTTTTGTTCTCCTGTGATCTTCAGAATTTTTTGTTCTTGTGTCTAATTAAGTTGATGTCTTTGAAATGAAACTATATAATTTGAATTTGATATTCTGTGTTTGATTTGTTATCCTAATAGTTTCTATATTTTCTCTATATCCAAACATGATATTGTCTTTTTCTACTGATACTAAAATTGTACTATGATAATCTCTAATTCTGTGTGTCAGAACGAATGGCGTGCAATTGGGGTACAGCAGAGCCGGGGGTGGGTTCACTATGCAATCCATCGACCAGAGCCACACATCATGCTCTTCAGGAGGCCTCTGAACTATCAGCAGCAACAAGAGACTCAGGCTCAGCAAATCATGGTTTCTAAGTGAAATGTCACTCTCATTGCCTTTCTTGTCCCTCTTAGACATTACTACATCCTCATTTCTGCTAGAAATGAACTCATAATAGGTTTTGAAGTTGGGTACTTTTGAAACTGTGTTGTTTGGGTGCTGTCTGTTATACAATTCTCTCAACTGCGGAGAATTGACGTTGGTTGTAGTGGAATTCAACACTTGGGTTTTGTTCTTAGTTACTGTTTGAAATGTTTTACTTCTGGTGCTTGTGTTTTTGTGTGGCCTACATTGCTGGCTTTGAGTTTGATTCGTTTTATTTTTTGTTCTCTTTGAAACATTCATTCCACTATTTTTCTGAATCTTTTGGGTTTTCCTTTATTTTTAGCCACAACATATTACTTGGCCAGAAAAATTGGTTTTGAAATTGGCCAAAACTTTCATCATTCCTGTTCATCGTTGAATTGATTTTCTGAGAAGTTAATGAAAACTTTTTTAAGAATTGGGGATTTTGATGTTTCATTGAATTGATATTGAACTTGTTTCTGTAATTAATTCTATATTCTATATGAAAAGAAAAATGAGTGAGACCATTAAAAGAGGAGACCTTGTTTGATTTACCTTTTTTTATGTATTCTTTCTAAAATAACTTTGATTTTTTTTTGTAAAGTAGTTTTTGAGATAAAAGTATAAAAATTTGTTTGGTTTACTTTTTTTGCAAACATGTGTTCAAAAGTAATCTTGAAAATTGGATAATCAAACACATTTTTGATAGTGTTTTTGGAAAAATCTGTTTGGTTTGATTATTCTTAAAAAAGTGTTTGTAGAGTATATTTCTAAAAAATTTCTTCCAAAATCAAACCAAACAAGGTCCTAGAGTTTTAAAAAAACAATAGAAGTGTTTGTTGTGAGATTATCAAGCAAATAAAAAAGGATGTATGTGATGAAGTTTTTGGTTCAATCAATTATGCAGTATTGGTGAACTATACGACTTAGTAGAGCTGTTGTATTCTGGAGGGGACAAGTCAAGGTTTTTTCTGCTACACTGATGTGAGACTTTGCCTAACCGTAGAGGGCTTGAATCTCCTTAAAGAGAACGAATTTCCAATGCTTCAAACCTTTTAAAGTTATTGTAATTTTTATTATTTGTTTTTTTTGATGTTTTATTTGCTATTATCACCAACAAGTGTCATTGCATATTCTTTGAATTTGGATATTCTTTATGTCAGCAAAACAATATTATCAAAACAAAAATATTGATTCTAGATATTCAATTAAAATTTTTATTAAACACTCACATGTCATATTAAAATTTTGATAAAATATTTTGTATCCGCAACATTACTCTCATAAATAAAAAAACAAAAGCATATAGCAATTGTTGATTAGGCATTGATGGAGTCTATTAACATAATTCCCATTGTTAGTGTTATTAGTATAATATAGCAATAATGTAATATTAGTGTGCAATACCTAGCTGTCCTACTAATGATAATGTTTCTGCTTTCGGTGTTAGTTAGTTAGTATTCTATGTGTACCACCCTTCCTCTCTCTATAAATGAGAGTTGTAAATCACTACAATCAATCAATTGAATACATGTAATTTATTCTCTCTATATTTCTCTCTTTATATATTGAATTTAACATGGTATCAGAGCGGGTTTAGAACCTAGTATTGTCGCCTTACCGGCGGGCGGCAACCTCACCTTGGCCACCCGTCGGACCTCAACCTATTCCGTTTGTTTTTGTACACATACCTTCTTCCATAGTTGAGCTCCTCATTTTCTTCAATGTCTTTATCTTGATGTCCAGCTGGTTTCAAATCTTTCTTTATAACCCGCAACATTTGAAGCAGTCCATTGTCCGTGACATCATTGCAGAAATATTTAAAAAACCTGCTCAATAGCAGAACGCATAGGAGCAGATGATTGCGGCAGCAAAGAAAGTAGTATATCCACAAGGACATCCATTAACACGGGTGTTCCATCACCATCTATTTCATCTTCTCCAGAAGAGTCGAGAAGATCAGCAAAAAAAAAAAACTTACAGCAAATAATGAGTTCATCTCTCAGCTCAGAAAATCCCCCATTGACCATCCAAATGAAGCAGTGGCCTCCTGTGCCATTGCCCGAGTTAGCCAAGTCAGAGCCAACGCGCAGCCACGCGCCGCCCATGGCGTGAGCTCCTCAGCAGCCCTCTGTCGTCGCTTATTATGGCTTGTTGAAGCCGCTCCTGCAGCGCCGAAGCAGTGGCCTCCTGCGCCCTTTGCCCGAGTCTGCCACGTCTGCGCCTCTGTGAAGATCGCTCGGCTTTGCGCCGTGCCGCCTTCTCCACCTCAGCCTTTACGGTAGTGTCTGCCTCTCTAATGTGCGCCGCAGATGCTCTCTCTGGGCTTGAAGGAATTGTTGGATTTCGTCTCTCTAGATTCTCTCTCTCCATATACATCACCAACCCCATTTTACTTTTCTTCTCTTATTTCTTTATTTTTTCTTTTACTTCATTTACCACCACTCACCCATGTGACCCACTCTACAATAATATATCTTTTGCAAGGGCACTACCCCCAACCTGCACTCTCTTTTCCTGAAATCCCATCATCATTTTATTTTATTTTAACCCCATCATCATATTTTATCATCATCATTATGCCTCCACTACCCACATCAATTTCTATCCACCACCATTCTTTTCTTTATCACACCTATCTTTATATCTTTTATATGCAACTCCCACCAGCGCATATGCTTTCTACATTATTATTATTATTATTATTATTATTGTTATTATTCAAAAAAAAACAAAAAAAAAAACAAAAAAATTTCAAACACCATTGCTGTTTTTCACAGATCCGTGCAGAACCACTCTTTCGTTTTTAATTTCACCTATATTCTTATTATTTATTTCTTTCTTTTTCTTTCAAATTATTTTTAACCTTTTTTTCAAATCTCATTCATACCATATAGATTTGCACACCAAACCTTACCTTATTTTATTCATCTCAGGGATCTACCCCGATCACAGTTCTCAATTCAAAAAAAAAAAAAAAAAAAAAAAAAAAAAAAAAATTATTACAAACACTAAACACAACAAAACCAACTCAAACAAACTACCTCCCTCACACATGAGGGATTTTTCTTTTCCCTTCTCTACTCTGCCGCTGGTCTCTTCTTCTTGCCTCCGTCCTGGGCAGCCCTTGACGGTGCTGCCTCTGTGTTTCCCATGCCGCCGAGCACGTTCACTCCCCTCTGCTCCTCCACTGCAGCATATGGCGGACCTCCGAATTGGAACATAATGGCGGCTTTCCGCTTCAGCTTAGCAAACATATCTCTGCTCGCGCATCCTTATACATGCGCTGGAGCAAAGCCAGTTGGGCGTTTAACTGCTGCACCTCATTTGTCTTACTCTGAAGCCGGTGCGACAAGTTTGTGACCGCAGTCATGGTCTCCACACATGACTTCAATGTATAATGATTGGCCTCAATATTCGATTGCGCTGCCATTATTTGCTTCACAGACAGCATAGGAAAGTTCAACGGAGCAAAACCAGGGGCGCTTGGTTGAGGTTCAAGGGCAACCGCACCGGTTATCTCTCTTGTGGACTCGTTGAGGTCTGGAAAGAGAGTGAGCAAACCACGGGAAGAAGAGGTCATGTTTTGGGTTACTGAGTGTTTCAGAGAAGCAACGATTTCAGACTAGTAATGTCAGAAAGGGTTGGTTGCAGAGTGTTTCAAAATGAAAATGTTCAAAGGTTTCAGACTAGTTTGGTTTGCACAGCCTCCACATCGGTTTATATTGACAATGACGAAGAGGACGACACGCGCTCTGTCGATCACGTGCATCGCCGCGTGTCCAGCGCGACTTTTGATGGCTCGCCGCTCGACGATTTCTGTCGGACACGACTTTTGATGAATTGGGAGCGCCTTTTGAGGGTGCGACTTTTGAGGGCTCGATATATATATATTTGGGCAGCCTATATACACAATCATACAGTGTATTCTACATCGGTCCGGCATGACCCCGTAAACTGTCCCGATATTGATTCCGGTTAGCTTCTACATCGGTCCGACATGACCTCGTAAACTGTCCCAACATTGATTTCGGTTAGCTTCTACATCGGTCCAGCATGACCTCGTAAACTGTCCCAACATTAATTCCGGTTAGCTTCTACATCGGTCCGGCATGACCCCATAAACTGTCCCGACATTGATTCCGGTTAGCTTTTACAACGGTCCGGCATGATCCCGTAAACTGTCCCGACATTGATTCCGGTTAGCTTCTACAACGGTTCGATACAACCATACAGTGTCTTCACCAACGGTCTGACACGACCATACAGTGTCTCCTATCCACTTTTATTTGTCAGTTTATTTTCTTGTTTTGTTACTCCCTCTAAACTTAAGTTGGTTAGTGCCTATCCTCCTTGAGTTTGAGGGGGACTGCTAGTGTTATTAGTATAAAATAGCAATATAACAATAATGTAATATTAGTGTGCAATATCTAGCTGTCCAGCTGTCGCACTAATGATAATGTTTCTGCTTTCGGTGTTAGTTAGTTAGTATCCTATGTGTACCACCTTTCCTCTCTCTATAAATGAGAGTGTTGTAAATCACTACATTCAATCAATTGAATACATGCAATTTATTCTTTCTATATTTCTCTCTTTATACATTGAATTTAACACCCATTACGTGGAAAGTTTATTTAACTTTTATTTTTTATGTTTGGCTCATCAACTCAGTGATTCAAGCACTCACCTTTATATTGTTCTTGATTTTATGCCGAAATCCAAATTACAAAAAGCCAATTCAAAGCAAAAAAGAAGCATTAGAGCATCAACATCTCTATTGGTAATTCACTTTTGGCGTTAATACTAGAAAGTTGAACTCCAAAAAATGATTAGACTCTCTGCAATACTGCTTATCTCTCCCACCTTCATTCTTACTGAGAGGGTAATTTTAGTGAAAATTGGGCCGAGCTATGAGATGGACTTTATGGCCCAAAGTACGAAGGACTGGGTAAAAAGGCCGAAAAGTTACTCCGGCCCAAGAGAGATAAAGTTACTCCGGCCCAAGAATTGTAAAGTTACTCCGGTCCAGAAGCAACTTGGAGTTAGGCCGGTCTCAGAGGTAGTCCGGTCATGATGTATTGAGGTTAGAACGGTCAAAACCTTGCTACTCGGTAGCTCGGTCTAAACACACCATGGGTTGAACAAGAGAGAACCGAGATAAGGAGGAGTGAAAGCAAAAACCGAGCTAAGGATAGTTCGGCCTACTCTGTGACTCGGCATAGCCAGTTTTATTTCGGTCATATGGTAGTTCGGCCATGGTAAAAACCATCTCACTTGGTTTAAGCAGTGAGGGGAGTGTTGAAGGATAAGCATTATCTTTCAGGAGTATGAATCTTAGGAGGACTCTACATGGAGGAATAAAAGTCCTACTAGGATTGTGCCACTAGAAACTTATAAAAGCTCACAAACATCACCTTGGAGGAGGTAACACACAACTCTGCTTTCTGAATACACAGAGCTTTGTCTATTTGTCAAGTTTGCTGACTTAGGCATCGGAGGGGTTTCCGGCACACACCCGCCGGCTAGCTCACGTTTGTGTTTTCAGGTGACAAAGCGACGTCGTACAGAGGAGCACAGACTTAGTCAACAGGATTATACGAGAAGGTATATTTCTTTCCCGTACACTTACCATCTTAAAAGCTCATGTCATTTATTCTTTACAATTTGTAAACCCAAGCATGATCTCTCACATTAAGCCAATTTCCCTTACTAAGGTTTTGGCAAAATTTTATTCCCATTCTAGGTTGGATTGCTATATTTTTTTTTTCCTATTATAGGGTAAATTGGCTTTTCTAAAATTATTTTTTGGAAAACGGTTTTTCAAAAGCCACTTTTTACCTACAAAATTGATTAAAATAATAATAAAAATTTATCATAGAAACCAGCTTTGAAAAATTGTTTTTGATTTAACTTAACCAATTAAAACCGGTTTTTCTAAATACGTTTTTATGCCAAAGCAAAAAGGTTAATTTTATTTTCAACATAAATATTTCTTTTAGCAAAAATATTTTTTATACAAAAATCGGCTTTTCGAAAACCGTTTTTTGAGGATGTCTTTATAAAGACCGTTTTGCAAAATGCGTCCAGATCCTCTAAAGTGATTCTTTGAAGTGATCCTCTAGAGTGATTCTTTATGGCACGACACGTGTCCCATTAATGGAACTAATGGCTGAGATGATGCTTCTCCAAAACGACGTTGTTTTGGTGGCCAAAAAAAAAAAAAAAAGAACTTTTTTTTTTGCAGAGTCTGGAAATTGAGAGGGAGGAGGAGGAGAGAGAGCTAAGGAAGAAGAAGGAAGCCGTCACCGCCCCACCGGCCGCCGCGGATTCATATTGGCTACAACTCCTATCTTGATTTTGTGGCTTTGGTGTTTTTTGTTTGTCCTCACAGAGAATCATCCCCAAATTTTTCATGTTCAAAGAGGTTTACACTTCAGATTTGATCTAGGTTTTCTTTCTTGAATCCAAAAAAATGCTTGTTCGAGTCAAATTTAACAGAGTTTTGCTTTGATTTGCTTTCTATGGCATAGATTACTGGTGAAATAGTAGAAGAGAGTTGTAGATCAGTGTTGATTTTCATTAATTGTATATGGATTTCAATTTCAATCCTATCTCATTTTTCAATTATTTTATTTTTTGGGTGAATAAATTTGTCATTTTCTATTTTTTCATTGTTGTTTGTTTTTTTGCTGTATTGGGTTAATGGATTTGATCTCTCAGGAAGCTCATCGCCATGGACGACATCATCTGCAAATGGCAGATGTGATAAACAACTATCACAAGAAACCATATCCACTTAATTTGTTCGTTGATGAGCAAGAAAAAAACCATTATCAAGCTGTTCAATAAATTGTATAAAAAAAATTAAAATGTAATCGATGAGAAGACTAGTATTACAAAATGTTACAAGCATATTGTACAATCTTAATTACATCAAGAACTAGTTTCCAATGCATCTTGATTTGTACACACACAGAGAGAGAGAGAGAAAGAGAGAGAGAGAGAGAGAGAAAGAGTCCAATGTTCAGCAACAAATAGAAGAGAACTTTTTGCTTCTCATGCTTGATAATATGTTAGAATGAGCCAGTGATGGCAATCTTTCAGTGATGGGGGGTGGAAAACAAGAGTCTTGGGGGAACCCATTGCTCCATCTAGACTCCAAGAACACCAGAAACAGACAGAGAAGCCCAGTCACTAAGATTGCAAAAGATAGATACAACTCTGCGGAGAAACTAGGCACCACCACCATTCTTTTAGCTTTAAACTGTGATCCACGACGGCGGCGGAGGGGCGTCGGGTGGCAGCGTTGTCTCTCACTTCTTCTCTCTTTTTCTATATCTGCTGCGTGTATAGGAAGTTGAAATCTGAAATTTTTTATTAAATTTTTTTTTTCAAATTACTCTCCAAAACGACGTCGTTTTGGAGAGGCTGAATCCCAACAATTAATTCTATTAATGGGACACGTGTCGCGCTATAAATAATCACTCTAGAGGATCACTTCACAGGATCCGGACGCTTGTAAAATGATCAGCTAAGGCAAAATGGAACATAAAAAAGGAAGATGCAGTACAGATGGTTATCAATAACCTGCATGGGCCCATCAAGGAAGCGATGGTGCTAGGAGATTGCCAAACATTCCCTCAACTGTTTGAACGAGTTGCCCGCATGCAGAGGAGTTTAAAAGACTGGTCTATCACTTTCCTTAGGAACAATTATAATGAGGGAGAAGGCAAGCCGAAGAATACCCTAAGAACCCAGCAGCCAACTCAAGAGGTTACCATTAGTCCGAATCAAATTAATGCGGTTCAAGCACAGCAGAATGCATAGAGACAACACAGCACCCGAAATCAGCAAGCCATCCAGGGGGCTGGGGCCGTCCCTTAACCCACTCAAACCCCTCCTACCCAATCGCAATCGCAAAACCCAGCGCAAGCTCCCGCTCGAGCGCCAACACCTACGCTCGAGCGTACAGGCCAAAAATCTGGGCAACTAGTTTTGGTTTCTAAACTCAACCAACCTGAAACAAATTCGCCCAACACATCCTATAACTCAAATACAAAGAGATTAAAGGACGACAACAACCAATATATACTGACCGGGTTCACGGAACCTAAGTCCGGATACAATAATCTAAAGGAAAAAGACCGGGGTCGCTATAAAGCACAGCAGAATGCATAGAGACAACACAGCACCCGAAATCAGCAAGCCATCCAGGGGGCTGGGGCCGTCCCTTAACCCACTCAAACCCCTCCTACCCAATCGCAATCGCAAAACCCAGCGCAAGATCCGCCCAAACCCGTTTATAACAACGCTGCGCCCCCGGCCAATTATGATCCTATGAAACTTGTTTTTTACTTTAATTTTTTCCCCACGTTTGTTTTGGGTTTCAAGCGACTCACTTTTTTTGCTCTGACACTCCAACACTAGACACGTACTCCATCACCACTTCACTTCACTTCACCAGAAAATGAAGACGACGAAGACACAATACGGAAAAGAGACCACTACAATCAACTGCTGCCATCCTATCTCTCTCTCACACCATAGTTGTCCTCGTCTTCACAGTGGTTGCCGTCTCGCGGTGGTCTCTTCTCTGATTTGTGTTTGTTGTGTCAATCTGTGATGAAGGTCACACTTGAAACCTTAAGGGGGGAAAAAAAAATTTGATGTAAGCGGTTTTATAAAATGGTTTTTCTAAAATCATTTTATAAAACTATTTTCAGAAAATTATTTTTTGCATAAAAAATATTTTTGCTAAAAAAATACTTATGTTGAAAATAAACTTAAAAAAAATAGTATAAAATATATTTAGAAAAATCTGTTTAATTAATTAAGTTTTAAAGATGACTTAATTAAAATCAACTTTTCAAAAGGTGATTTCTGTGTTAAATTTTTATTATAAAGTTAAAAACGACTTCTGAAAAATCGATTTGTAGGAAACGATTTTAGAAAAGCCAATTTACCTTATAATGTTAAAAAAGATAAAAGTGCAATTCAGAATAAAGTTTTGGCAGTGCCGACGAATTTGGCCCTCACATTATTACTTTCTAAATTAAACTTCTTATGGGTTTTGATTCCCTAAAATTATTTGTATGCCTAATTCCAAATTAAAATTAATCGATGCGTTGAATTTTAATTTTGGCTAATTCTAAAAAAAAATAAAAAATATAAATATCAATTAATTTTTTTAATTTTTTTTAATAGCAAAATTGAGGAATTATTTGAAAAGTGTTAGATTAATATTTTTTTTCACATTTTACAAAAAAATATAAAATGTGAGACGGGATTAAAATGATGTGGTAAGACCATCTCCAGCGGTTCACCAAACTTGATATCAAATTTAAATTTTGAATAAAAAGTTACTGTTTGGTACTCCAACGGTTGCACCAAATCGATATCAAAATGAGATTTCACCAAACGATTTATCAAACTGAGGACAGGCTTCGCATTTCACCGAAACACTGTACATGACCGTTGGGGGAGACGAATCGGTCGATCAGCCGGTTGACCAACCGGTTGTCCATGAAAAAGTTCAAATAGTTCAACATTTCTAGTTCAAACAATTCAAAAAAAAAAAAAAAAATTTTTTTTTGGCTTACCGGTCGACCAACCGGTTGTCTCGGAAAGAGTTCAAACATTTCAAAATTTCTGGTTCAAACAATTCAAAAAAAACTCACCGATCGACCGGCTGGCCGGTCGACCAACCGGTTGTCTCGAGACAGATTTGGTGAAAGGTGAACCGTTGGAGCATCTGGTACCAAATTGAAAAAATGGTGATTTTTTTACTCAGATTTGATGAAAAGTTTGATGAACCGTTGGAGATACTCTAAAGAAATAATGTGATTTAAATAAAAGACGACGTGACTTAAATAAAATAATTGTAATTCAAATAAAATAATGTACTATTTTAATACATGTCAACAAACTCTGATTCTCAAAAAAAGACACCGTGTCAACAATTTAATCAAACAAAAAAAGAAGAAGCATCAGACGGCTCTTACCTCATTGATTGTGTATATAGTACAAACACTCCATCCCATCTATGCGTACGTGAGAAAAAAACCTCCGGCGAATCACACCGGATAATTTCTCTTCCATACACCACCCAATCCAACCCAAAGCCCTTGGAGTTGGAATCAAAGACGAAGCAAAGTGACTTGTAATCTGCTCTCTGCAATTCCTTTCCTAGAATACAATTGGTGTCAGTTGGGCTTTCACGTCACATCTCATTTGATTTCTGGTAACCCAGAATTCCTAATTCCATTCTAGTGTCGTTCATTTCTTGAATTCTGTATAACGATATCTATTGAGTTTACACACGTGTATGTATTTGTGAAATTGTGTCGTTCGAGTTAGGGTTAATTTTTGTTCCATCTTCAATGTGTAAATGCCAATGTTTCCAATTCAATTTGGGTCAGTTGGGTGTGTTTGTGTGTGGATTTCTCTATTGAATATATTCTGTTTGGAGAATTCTCAATTATGAGAATTGGGGAGTACCTACACAATTTTGATGATTGTGTCCACTGTCTTTGGGCCGCGTCAAGTTCATTTTAGATGTGTGTCAAGTAGGGGACTATGAAATACCGATGCAAGTTGAAAATAATCTTGGCTTCCCTGAAAACATCAATGGTTTAGATTCATATATCACTATATTGCTCAATGCGTGTACTATTAATAATATGTAACAAGTTCCCATGAGACCCCTTCATTTTCAAGAATGTTTCATCGCTTAATCCTTGTTTTCCTTTTCCCCTCTTGGAATTTGCTATTATTAAAGTATCTTTTGCTCTAGTGTACATCTCAGCTGTTTTCATTCTTTGTAGCTATTGATAGAGTTTATTTGATTTGCTGCTTCACATATATTGTTTTTGTTGATAGGACGAAATGGCCTTGTTTCCCCGTTAAAATACGTTCTTGTGATGTTTACTTCAACCAAGATAGCCAGTGGTTCTACCCTGAAGAACATTAACTGATTGACTTTGTACTCACTGCTATGTGAATCCACTCCATTATATCCAAGACACTGCTATGTGAATCCATTCCATTATAGCCAAGATCCACTTATGCTTCTTCAGTTCCTTTTGTATCTTGATAGTCTCACTTGTAATATAAGAAGAATTGTGGTCAAAATAACTATCAGCATATAGTTTATGCACATAGGTTGTCCATATTTGTTTGACTGAAAATTATAGACTAATTGAAATTTCGGCCATTGGCTACCAATGGACATTAACTGATGACATAGAATAACTATGTTCTGTTAAATCTTTAGTTTTCAACTTCCAGTTATCTTGTTTTCTTTGTGCCCATTGGTATCTTGATGATATCATTTAGTTTAAAAGAATATCATGGTGAAGCTAACATGTCAGGTATGACAGTCCCTACAATGCAACTTCTTTCTTGTTGTATAGTCCACAATAAGATGGCAAGGTGGATTGCTCTATTTGTTTGACCAATTGGTACAACTTCAGTTTTAGTTGATGCAATGCGGTTATGCCTATCATATTCACAACCATGTGATAATAGTTGTATCATTTGTTGACTTAATTTCCTTCTCAATTTCATTATCAATGCACATGTCATTTTAGTTTAGAAAAACTCCCCATACCCTTTTCTGCAATTTTCTAGGGTTCTAAGTCAGTGAGGCTCATTTTTTGCTTTGTACATAAACAAATAAAAGAAAACTTGAATTTTTATTTGTAGTAAAATGTACCCATTATGAACAAGAACTTTTGCACTTTGTTTGTTGTCATATTGTCTGAAAAATAGGAGGTGGTGAAGGATTGCCCAGCATCTGTCCTGGAAAGCAACATCAATGGAGAGTCATTTTCCATTGTTTTAAAGGATTTACAAAAGTTGTCACTACAAAATTTATTATTCTTTTATTACTCCTAAAGCAATTCTGGTAGAGTTTTCTTAGAAGTATTTCCCCCATCTTTTCCCGAACACTGAAGGATTCCTCCTCTAATAGTGAGATCTGGTTGGAATTTACCAAATACATGGAAGTCTCTCTGACAACCTACTAAATTTTTCATTAATTCGGTAGGGACTGTCGAGTATTTGATGTCGTCTATGACGTTGTAAACGGCGTCTTGATCGTAGTCCTTGAAGCTTATTCTACCAAAGAAGTAATTGTGTCGTCCGAGACTTCTGACCCAGGTGTTTTTTCCTATTCTTGAGGGTCCTTCGAGGTAAAGGGAGATTAGACAGATGGGCCGCTGTTCTGGGTCCTATTATCAGAGGAGGAGGAGAGTTCTTCGTCAGTATATAAATTGTTAATATTATTTTTGTGCACATTTTTTTTTGGGGCAAATTACATATACCCCTCTCGAGATTTAGTAAAATTACAGATACCCTCCTGAGGTTTGAGAAATTACAGATACCCCCCTGAAGGTACTATTTGCATAACAAATTAGGGGGCAAATTGTTATGAAAATATAAACCTCAAGGGGCAATTTGTTATGAAAATATAAACCTCAGGGGGTATCTGTAATTTTTGAAACCTCAGAGGTGTATCTGTAATTTAGCTAAACCTCGAGGGAGGTATATGTAATTTGCCCTTTTTTTTTTGGTTCAATTGTTTCATTATTAAGTTTGGACATGTTTTTGCAATCCCACTAAAACCCAACTCAACAAGGTTATGTCGTGGTGTCACTGATATGCCTGACTCTTATAATTTGTGGCCCGAACTGTCGTTGATTCATGTGTGCATGTGTATGTGTTCAATTTGTTTATTTGATAATATTTACTCTGGTAGTAATAGTCTTAGATTGATTATGGTGTTTAACATTGGCTTTGGACATGTAAACTGGTGTAAATGAGTTGCTGGTTTAACAAGCTTCCATCACATTGCACTTGATCTAAAGCCTCGCGCTTTTTGTTTCTACTTGTTGCACAAAGAACTCTGGCTTGGGATTGACTTTTGTTGTTTATGTTTTTACACACTGCTTAGAAAATGGAAAATGAGTGACTGATTCAGGAATAACATTGCAATACACGCACTGGATTTCGCTGGTGTGTGCCTCAGTACCAAAAAGAAGTTGAAATTGTATATCGATTTGACATTCCTAGCTCCAAGCTTGTAACATTTTTATCATTAGCAAATGTGGTAACTAAAACCCCTAAGCTAACCAGTGTCAACATACATGATTGGATGTTATTTGAAACTAATTAATCTTGTTTCCCTGCTTCGCAGTTTGTTGCTGGCTTGCTCCAGCAATCTTGATGTCGCGAACACGCAATGCCATTGTTGCTACCGGCTTAGTGGCTTTTGCAGCCGGAGGCTTAGCATTTCCCTTCTACATGGCGTAAGTAGACCTGGATTTTGGTAATAATATCAATAATGTAAATGTTAATGTGTGTATATATATATATATTATTGCTTTAAACTGAATTAGAGCATAATAATTGGTTACTCCCAGGTCCAAGTCATCAAGGGCGAAGCCTGTGATTGACTCATCAAAGGCATTGCCACCTCAGGCAACTTTCCGAGGGCCTTACATCAACACTGGTTCACATGATATTGGACCTGATCAGCAAACTTACCAAAAGAAATAAAATTTATTTTTTGAAAAAAGCTTTTTTTTTTTTTTTTGTCCAAATAAGCTTGTTTTTGTGAATTTTATATGCATTGAAAGAAATATTGGGTCCATGCTACTTTCTGCTGCTGGTAAATTTGTAGGTGAATTATGAGAATAAATGCAATGACTGATCTAAGGGCCAGATGCTTTGTTTTATTTTTGGATTAATTTGATGTGAAGATGGACAAAATAACTTGGAAGAAGGAAATGTTGAGCGACTCATGAGAGGACAGACAAAATTTAATTTGTTTATTTTTTTAACGAGTTTTAATTGGATTAATTATAAGTCAGTTTTTTTGTAAGTTTGGAAAATTGATGAATTCTAAAACATTTTCATGTAATAATGAGAGCTTTTCGAATGAATTTTTAACCGGACAAAGATAAGTTAAATTTTGTTTTGTCTTTTTATCCAAAGATGAGTGAAATTTAAATAATTTAATTTGTTGTTCGAGCAAGATTTTTTACGATCCACGATTCAAGAATTTTTACTTACAAGGGAGCCAAACTCCTAGGTCCAAGTTTTATACCTTTTTTTTTTTTCATTTCAACTTAGAATTCCGCTATGTTTCTTGAAAAATGGAGCTCCAATGGCCCGAATGTGTTGGCAAGGCTTCCTCTTGTCTTCTGTCTAGTTGCCCACACCTATGTGAAACTATGCATTTGATTTCCAAAAAATAACTTTCTCTTCTAGATCTCATGGAGAAAGTTTCTCTCTAACTCTCTCTGTCCGTCTCCAACTTCTCCCTTTTGTTCTAGGAACTAATTGGCTTGGGCAACATGTCGTTTTTTTTAGCTTAAGTGGCCAAATTTGACACAAACTAATCTTGCTTAACCTATAAGAAAGAGATTAGAGATTTTACCGAGTAATTGTAGCTTCACGATATTTGTTTGACGTAAGCACCTGATTTAAGGTTTTCTACATCACCTAAGTGTTAAACTCTCGAGTCCAACATGATGAATTAGAGCTCAATTTAATTTTATTCCCGTTTCCTTTTCTTTTCTCTAACTTTCTCTTCTAGATCTCATGGAGAAAGTTTCTCTCTAACTCTCTCTGTCCGTCTCCAACTTCTCCCTTTTGTTCTAGGAACTAATTGGCTTGGGCAACATGTCGTTTTTTTTAGCTTAAGTGGCCAAATTTGACACAAACTAATCTTGCTTAACCTATAAGAAAGAGATTAGAGATTTTACCGAGTAATTGTAGCTTCACGATATTTGTTTGACGTAAGCACCTGATTTAAGGTTTTCTACATCACCTAAGTGTTAAACTCTCGAGTCCAACATGATGAATTAGAGCTCAATTTAATTTTATTCCCGTTTCCTTTTCTTTTCTCTAACTTTCTCTTCTAGCTCTCAAGAAGAAAGTTTCTCTCTAACTCTCTCCGTCCTCCACCATTCTCTCTTTTGTTGTAGGAACTAATTAGGTTAGGCAACTAATAGCTTCATTAGCTTAAGTGTCCAAGTTTAACTAAAACTAATCATGCGAAATAGTAGTTATTTTTTGAAGACAGCCTTTTTTTTTTTTTTTTTTGCCAAATAAATTGAAGATTGTTTTTGTGAATTTTATATGCATTGAAAGAAATATTGGGTCCATGCTACTTTCTGCTGCTGGTAAATTTGTAGGTGAATTATGAGAATGAATGCAATGACTGATCTAAGGGCCAGATGCTTTGTTTTATTTTTGGATTAATTTGATGTGAAGATGGACAAAATAACTTGGAAGAAGGAAATGTTGAGCGACTCATGAGAGGACAGACAAAATTTAATTTGTTTATTTTTTTAACAAGTTTTAATTGGATTAATTATAAGTCAAAGTTTTTTTGTAAGTTTGGAAAATTGATGAATTCTAATACATTTTCATGTAATAATGAGAGCTTTTCGAATGAATTTTTAACCGGACAAAGATAAGTTAAATTTTGTTGTCTTTTTATCCAAAGATGAGTGAAATTTAAATAATTTAATTTGTTGTTCGAGCAAGTTTTTTTACGATCCATGATTCAAGAATTTTTACTTACAAGGGAGCCAAACTCCCAGGTCCAAGTTTTATACTTTTTTTTTTTATTTCATTTCAACTTAGAATTCCGCTATGTTTCTTGAAAAATGGAGCTCCAATGGCCCGAATGTGTTGGCAAGACTTCCTCTTGTCTTCTGTCTAGTTGTCCACACCTATGTGAAACTACGCATTTGATTTCCAAAAAAAAGAAGAGAGAGTAGAGAGAGAGGACAACAAAACTATTATGGACAACCTAACAAAATTGGCCGACCTATGTGCCGTTGCTGACCATCAGCTTGGGTGCTGCTGCTGACCATCGACCTGGGTTACCACGAATTAAGGGTGTAACTCGAGCGGGTTCGATCGGGTTGGAAGATTGTCCAAGTTCGATCGGGTTGTTTCTCACTCCATTTTTGGTTGTAGGTTTAGGTAGGCAATTGAAAGACTGCGATAGCATTTTCCAGTGTTTCGGATTCCACCAAGAAGAATAATTGAGTGCAAGAGAACATTTGGCTAGCTTCTTTTTCTTTTTCTTTTGAGGTGGGGCAGTTGGGAACTTGTGGTTTCTAATCGCTATTGAGCAAAGTTGTACAAGATAATCTTAATTTGATATGCTACTTTGTTTTGCATTTCTCATCTTGAAATCGAATTTGGGTATTCACCGACGATGATGACGACGACGACGAAGGCCATCGACCTGGGTTTTACTGGCAGCCGTCGTTGACCACCAACCTGGGTAGACCACCACCATCCACCTCTCTTCGAAATCTCCACCGCCGACAATGTTGCGCACTTGTATATGGACAATGTGATTGTGCTTGCACTCCGAAGTTTTATTCTCACTTTTTCTTTGAGCATTACAGCATTCATAGGAGATTGGCTTTGAATGTAAGTTCTTCTTCTGCTATAGGATGTCAATTCTGTTTTTTTGCTTTTTGTGTTTGTGCTCTGATTTCTAGTTTGAATCTTTCTGATATTGATTCATTTTGATTCATCGTTCTATTAATTCAATTGCAAAAGGCTAAAGGATTTTTTTGTTTTTGTTTTTTGAATTGATGCATTGTGTGTTTGTTGAAAATCCACAATAGAATAAAAAAATAGTTTGTATGATTTTTGTGGAAAATGGGTTGGTTGTTTGCAAATACTAGTGCTTATTCTACAAATTGCTTCAGGTTCTGATTGGAATTCTTAATGTAGGATTGTCCATTTGAAACATTTGCACCTCTGCTACTGTCTAGTAACTTCAACTTCAAATCCTTTCATGTTAGCATTAAAAATTACACAAATTTGATGAAAGAGATTTAATATATATATACATGTTTCATAGTTGTCCTGAGGATCTTGAAGAGATGAAGACACATGCTTTTGAGTCTTAAGAAAGGGAGAGATAGAGAGGAGAGACAAAAGACATTGTGTGTGAGTCAAAAAAAGAGACGCCTTGGCAAAATATTCGAGCCATTTGAGGCCCTGTTTGTTTTCAGAGGTAGAATAAAGGGAATTGATAGTGAGAGGATTAATAGTGAAGGAATTGTTAGTGAGGGGATTAAGTAAAATTGTGTTTGTTTTGATGATAGTTGTTAGTGTGGAGATTGTTAAATTATTTTTATACAAAATAAATATAAAATAATAAAACAAACAAAAAAAATACAAAAACATTAAACATTAGGGTGATGCACCAATAAATCCCAAAATACCAACTTATACACTGTTTAGTCCCAAATGTTTTCTTGTGAACCGAACAGTCCCATTATATGGAAAATGACCATTCAGGGCATAAACATTGTGGTCGTCAGTGGTGAGACTAATGGGCAATCTTGGTAATTTAATAATGTGAAAATACGAAAATAGGGCAGCAGTTTCGTATGCTGTTACATTAGTTGTTTCTTATTCCGTGGTGGAGAGGTTCGTTTGGAAGGAAAGATTTGGGGTTTTCAGAAGGAAATTTACATCTGAAATCGGATGGCGAATCTGTTTGGGGGAAGGTAACGCTACATTATGGAAACCCTAATTGGTATTAATTTGTTGACGTTGTGGTGTTGACGATTAGTGGGAAGACATTGCGATTGAAGCGTGAAAGGCCTCGTATACTTCGATATCCGACTTCGTTTGCGATAAGGATTGGAAGACGGTGTTACGTGAGGGGACGTCTGAGAATGACAAAAAGGAGTGGAGGTATGTTGTTTTTGACAGTTTTGTTTTGTTATTTTTGAAGTTGTTTTGTTTGATACGGAGAAGATTCTTGTTGGGTTATAATGTTGCTGTTGTTGTTTTGTTTTTTGAGGGGAATTGTGGCTGTGGCCAGTGTTTAAGTTCGATGTTTATGTTTGGAATTGGTTGTGGGTGTGTCTTTGTGGGATATTATTTTGGGTTTGATAACGGTGTTGGGTAGGATGTTGGAGATGCTGTTATAGTGGGTGGACAAAGTCTCTGTTTCAATGATGTGGGTGATTATTGCAGTGTCACAATGTTGATTGTTGGGTACTATGTTGGGTAGGATGTTTCATGTCTTCGTTTTTTGTGATGTTCTGTGTCGCGACAATGTGACGTTGTGTAAGGTTAATGTGTTAATTAGGTTTTGCTGATGTTGTTGGTTACGTTGGGTAGGTAATGTTAGTAATGTTATTGTTTTTATTAATGTGTCCATGATGTTGTTGGTTATTACATTGGCATAGTGTAGTTTGATAATGTTTTAGTGATGTTTTAGTGATGTTTTTGATTGTATTGGGTGTACAATGTTGATGTCTCTGTTTTCATGATGTTGTTCATTAAGGCAATGTCATATTGTAGTATGTGCGTGTTTTTTGTGAAATTCTGGGATGTTCAGCACGATGTTTAATTTCTATGGTTTTGTGATGTTATTTGTCGTAGCAATATGATTTTGTAATAAATTAAGGTTGTAATTATGCTTTGGAGATGTTGTTGGGTAGATTGGGTAAACAATGTTTATGTCTACGTTTTGATGATGTTGGTAATGACGGCAGTGGCACATTGTCGAGTTGACGTGTTTTGTAACGTTGGGTTGTTGGGTATGGGGTTGTTTATGTTGTTATGTTTGGTGGACAATGTTAATGTGTATGTCTGCTTGTTGTTATTGCTTATGCGAAGTTATTAGTGTGGACTGTACGTGTTATGTTCTGCAACTCTGGGGTGTTTACGTTCTCAGTGCTGTTTGTTATTTGTGCAGGGGTGATTTTGAGGCAGTCACCACGGAAAAAATGTGGTGGTGTGGCACGTGACGTGGGCGATTCTGATTTCATGTCAGAATCGATTGTTGTGAAAAGACAGGGGAAGATACCATTCAAGGGGAAAAAACAGAATGTCCATGGTATGAAGGAAATGGTAGTTGACACTACGCGCCTGGCATATCGTTCTAATATAAATTGGGTTATCAAAACCGTGCTAGAAATAAATTTGACAGCAGCCCATGAAAGACAACTACGAAGAACACCATTTTGGGCAATGATTAATTCCATCCGCAAACACAACTTGTCGCCAAATGTGTATAAAAAATGCGATGAGACAGTGTTCCAAATACTGCAAACATACAATCCTGAGGATGAAAAATTTTACATTAGGGGGAAAGGCGTTCCATTGCGCCGAAGCGATATCCGACTCATTTTTGGCATTCAGTGCGGCGTGGAGCAGCTTGATTTAGCTCATGGGTCAAGGCCACCGTCTGATTTTATTCAGCGTCGTTACTGTATTGTGGGGAGGATATCATGCAAAAAAATTAAAGAACTGTTAGATGATGCAGTACAGGGAAATAGTGTTAATGACGAGGAAGATGTCGTGAAGCTACTGTCGTTATATATATGTGCGAAACTGTTTTTTACAACGACTGGAGAGTCTATCGGGTGGGCGTTCGTCCGAGTTATTGACAAACTAAGTACGATACAGTTGTATGATTGGGTTGTTGCAGTACGTGGCACGCTAATTGCATCACTGAACAAGTATCATGATCGGCCGGAAAGGGTAACCGGATGTGTTGTCGTTTTACTCGTAAGTTAATGTTTTATTTTCGTAATATACTATTTTCTTAGCGACTGACTTGCTTGTATTAGTTGGTTAGCATGTCATGTTAATGAATGTCTTTGCAAATGTACTGCAGTTTTTCATTTGTGAACACACCAACCTTATGGAGCCGGAATGACAGAGTGTGCTGCCAAGGTTCTGCAGATGGAACATTGTAAATTTGACGACCAAAATGAAAGGGGTCGACTTGAGTAGCGGAAGACAATTTGAGGTATGACATGGGTGGATGGGTTGTATGGTTTTTGTGGATGGTACGTGTTGGAGTCGTTAACAATTTTGTAACGTGTTTGGTAGGTAAGGTGTGGTAAACTAGAGGGGGCAATTCTTGAACGGTACAAAGTTGGTACGACATTGGTTAGTGGTGAATGCATGGGGTCAGAAACCAAAGTGCTCGACGTACAGCCAGTGTTGGTACATGTCAGTGTGCCACATAAAGATGTTGGTGCTGATGTTGTAGAGGCAAGTTTGAACTGTTGGCAAGTGGACTCATTTGCAGGGGTCCATGTTGAGAAAGCTGGAATGACGGACGAGGCAGACACAGACGATGGAGGCAGCAAGTGTGTTACGAAGCGTGCATTTGGCGCGGTTGTAGGAGGTGAAGGGTGGCCAGTATTGTTCCCAAATCTGCTGGATTTGTCAAGCACGCAACCAGCTAAGGATGCAGATACAGAAGCAAGCAGTGGTAGCAGTAAAATGAGTGCAGTGCGTGACAGAATAGCGGAGTTGGAGGAAGAATTGAGGCAGAAATTAGAACGTGTGCGTGAACTTGAATGTAAGGTTACGAGCATGGAACGCGCACTTGGTTCACAAGCTGCAAATTTGTGTATGGGGTTCGAAACTGTTATCAGTTTGAAGGATGCTGAAATTGCACGTTTGAATGCCCTAGTGTCGGAGATGAAAACGACAGTAGCACAGTTGGAGGACCAAGTTGATAAGTACGAGGCGCACGAGGTAACGCAGCTGGCTAGGAACACAACTAAAAGTCATGGCACGTCATCAGACGAACGGGATGGGTGTGAGTTAACTGCACAGTGGTTTAATGGAAACCAGACGGATGCTCCGGTGAATACCACAGCCAATGTCGTAGGTAAAAGTTCTGAGTTGAACGAAGCACGCAGCGTTGATGGTGATGTAGGTAACACCTTAGGTAGTGGGCATAACGTAATGGTGGGGAGCAGGGATGGAGTTGTAAATCAGGGGTCAACGTTATGTGCCAGGGTATGGACTCCAGTGGAGGAAAAAAATAAATGCAATTCTGCTGGCACAGGTAACACAGCAGCAACAGCGAACAATTCGAACATTAAACATGTTCTTGATCGGCCAGGCAGTGATGTGGTGGACAGGGTAATAGACTTTGTGAATATTAAGGAACCGAACATCACATCATTGGTGCGGCGTGTGAAGAGCAAAGCTAGGCCAGAGTAGAGGTTACAGGATTACGAGTATCCTGGGTTGGTGAAGCGTTGTAAACAGTCAAAAGATGAGGGTAATATGGCCAAACTCACAAATGAGGATGTAGTTAACATTGAAGACGACGAGGGAGGGTGAGTGTAGTGCATGACAGAGTAGCGGAGTTGGAGGAAGAATTGAGGCAGAAATCGGAACGTGTGCGTGAACTTGAATGTAAGGTTACGAGCATGGAACGCGCACTTGGTTCACAAGCTGCAAATTTGTGTATGGGGTTCGAAACTGTTATCAGTTTGAAGGATGCTGAAATTGCACGTTTGAATGCCCTAGTGTCGGAGATGAAAACGACAGTAGCACAGTTGGAGGACCAAGTTGATAAGTACGAGGCGCACGAGGTAACACAGCTGGCTAGGAACACAACTAAAAGTCATAGCACGTCATCAGACGAACGGGGTGGGTGTGAGTTAACTGCACAGTGGTTTAATGGAAGCCAGACGGATGGTCCGGTGAATACCACAGCCAATGTCGTAGGTAAAAGTTCTGAATTGAACGAAGCACGCAGCGTTGATGGTGATGTAGGTAATACCGTAGGTGGTGGGCATAACGTAATGGTGGGGAGCAAGGATGGAGTTGTAAATCAGGGGTCAACGTTATGTGCCGGGGTATGGACTCCAGTGGAGGAAAAAAGTAAATGCAATTCTGCTGGCACAGGTAACACAGCAGCAACAACGAACAATTCGAACATTAAACATGTTCTTGATCGGCCAGGCAATGATGTGGTGGACAGGGTAATAGACTTTGTGAATATTGAGGAACCAAACATCACATCATTGGTGCGGCGTGTGAAGAGCAAAGCTAGGTAGGAGTGAAGGTTACAGGATTACGAGTATCCTGGGTTGGTGAAGCGTTGTAAACAGTCAAAAGATGAGGGTAATATGGCAAACTCACAAATGAGGATGTAGTTAACATTGAAGATGACGAGGGAGGGTGTAAAACATGGGCTGGATTTGGAATGAAAAATCGGTATCCGGTTTGGAAATTGTTGGTTGAAGATGAACAGAAACTGTTGCAAGTGGTGTACACATTTGAAGGGGACGGGTAACGTACTCGTTTCTTATTTTAGTTGTTGTGGTTTTCTGTGACATTGGTTATTACATTTGAATTGTACTTATGTGCTTGTGATTTGGTGTAGGGCTGTGGTATGGAGTGCAGCAGAGTATGGTGTGCGGGTTAATTTCAAAGACATCCAGTCGCTTGTGGAAGGGGGGCCGACTGCCGGAAATGTAAGTATGATGTGATATGTAAGTATGATGTAAGAACGTCATCACTTACACCATTGACATGCATTAAGGGTTCTTTGAAATGAATTATGAGCATTGTTTTGTACGGCTAATGTATTTGGAACATGTGAATAATTTGTGTTGCTAGGTTATTGACGCATATGCTGAAATTTTAAAAAGTTCACTGAACGTAGCGGCTGTTAATTGTGCTAATTTCAGCAAATCTTACTTCCACAGCAGTCTGTGTTCGGTACGTATATAGTATTATGAGTAGTGTTACATTGTCGGATAGTGTTGTGAATTTTCCTGGACAGTTGGGCAGTGCAGTTATTGGTTTAATATTGGTTTGCTATATTTTGTAGGATATGATAAGGAATCGAAGCATAATGTCGAAGGACAGTTACCTGAGCGTGCACGTGATTGCTGCATCTGGGTGCAGATACGTCCATTACCCTATATACCATGCAAATCATTGGATGACCATGGTGTACGATTCAGACTCGGGGACATGGACACACTACAATTCAATCAAAACGCGTAGAGGCAGCCGAGATGATCATTTTGCTGAGGCGGTGAAAGTGGTAAGTACAAGTGAATGGTAATTACATGTATGTGTCGGGTGTGCGTGCGTTGCGTATAAGGTGATAGGGTGTGTTTAGTGTGACTTATTGGGTCGTGTTACGTAACGCAGAAACAGTAGGCCGTCGATTACACAAAACGGGTAGCAGGAAAATTGCCATCCATTGTGGGTGTCACATCAGAGAATATCGACGGGCCATTGGAGGCGTTGGGTGATTGTCCCCAACAACACCCGGAATCGTATGTTCAAATCTTAACTCTGGCTTAAATTTGTTCTATTGTCTGTGAAGTTATTCTTTGGTTTGATAATGTTGATTAACGTGTTCATGTGTTGGGAATTGGTAGACCGGATTGCGCTATTATGGTATGCTTCATCATGCGATAGTACGCAAATAACGTGGAGGTTGAAGGTTCAATGGATGGGATGACAGCTAGTGTGTTCAGAGCAGAAATGGTTAAGGCATTCATCAATGATCTGCATAGAGGGCTCCGAAATCGACTGCTGCCCTGACTGATTTGGTGGAATGCATAGATTAGCTTAATTTTTTGTTTTTGTTCTTTCTACTGAACATGGAAATGTTTTGTTCATGTGGTAGTGATTTTTTGATGGTCCAGTAGCTGCGTGTCTGTTACTGGAGAAACAGAAAAATATTTTACAACAACATTGCAAAACATGGACAAACCCGAGGATGGGTTTTTTGGCAGGGTTACTAAATGTTAATGGTTTTTGTTTGTGTTTTGTTACATTGTGTTTGTGAATGATGTTAGTTCTAGGTTTGACATTTTGTAATGTGTATGTGTTGGATATGCTGGAAAACGAGTAGTGTGGTTCGCTTTGGGTTAATGTGTGTACGTGTTTAGAGGGAAAAGTTGTAGGTAGGATGTTGCAAAGGCGGTGTTTTTTTATGTGTAGTAGTTAATAAAGTCATACTGTGGTTATGGTTGATTGTGTACTTGAATGTATGTAACTGTTTGAATTGGATGACATGCGCAGAGGTCGTAGTCGGAAGTAGCATCGTTCGTCGTTCGGTCGGTTTGCAGCGTGGTTATTGTGTTTAGGTAGGGGATGGTGTTAAACCCAGAAATTAAACTACAGGATGCTACATTTTAGTTGAAACGTTTGTTTTTGAAAATGTGTGAAATTTGTTGCTGTCAAAATTTACTTGGAAAACATGTTAATTGTGAACTTAACGCATAATACATGTAACTGTCATGTGATCCGTCCAGCACCACGGACATGCAAGAAAAATGTTTATAACATATTAATGTATCAAAAATGGATGTAAAAGTAAATGCACGTCACACATAGTATCGAGTGGTGAGGAAAGTAAATGGTTTTGGCTGATGTGGGTTTGGAAAATTTAATCGAAATGTTAAATGTAGTGGCAGATGGTAGGGCAGAATGCGTTTGTGAACATTGTGCTGAAATGTGAAAGCAAACCCACATGTGCGATCCATATGCAGTTATAACGTCATGAAAACGTTGTGAAGTAGGAATTTAAATGAACGGGAAAAATTGTTGTAAAAGAGGAGAAAATGTATGAAATTCAATGAATTAGGGAAAAACCCGCAAACTAGACACAGGAAAATAAACTTTCTGTAACATGACTAAATTGGCTCCTTGCAGGTCTTCCTATTGTGGTTGCCAATTTTTCCACACTGACCACAACGGATCCGTTGCACAACCCCGCCCTTTGATGGAATTCGTTTACGTTTCGGCCTGCCAGGCGGACGCTTCACCTTCGGGGGCGCTATCATAAAATTGTTTGGCGTAAATGTCGGCTTCTCAACAGTTGGAATCGGAAAAATTGTTCCGCTACACAAAGCTTGAAATTCGTCAATACGATAGTATGTGTCAATAGAATCATATATATTCCGTCTACTATTACGGAAAGTGACAACAGCATGAGAACACAGAAACCCATTCAGCTGCAACTGGAAACATGAACATGATCGCCTTGCCACATCAACCAAAACAGAGGGTTGACTATACACCTCGTAAACATTGTCATCAGCCTGACTAACACTCTAGCCCCTACTCTCATTATACGCCGTGACCAATTTCTTCTCCATTTTCGGGCATAATACGCCGATCCACTCCCTTGCCTTGACTCTACGCTCCGCCATTTGTTTCATTATTTGACCCCTAACCATGTCGACCAACCTAGTTATTGGAAGATGACGCACCTCCCGTATCCAGTTGTTAAAAGATTCAGCTGCGCTCGACCATATCTCACCGTAACGTTGCCCCCTGCAAAAAGATAACAACAATGAACACAAAATTAATTTTTTAAACAACAAACTGCTAAGCACGTTAGACTATGTAAGAAATTGAAAAAAATTGAAGCCATTAAAGTACTACGCAGAACGGGTACAATCAAACATACATGAAATACGCATTAGCCCAGTGGGATGGATGCAAGTCTTTTAAGAAGTTTTCAATCACAGCCGGGCTACACTCTTTTAACCTTTCAACATCTCTATTTTTTGATTATAAGATGGTATAGTAGGGGCATAAGCACATTCTCGGAGCTTCCGCATCAACCCAACTTTACGAGATGTATTAACGTATTTCATCCGGTCTCTCAAATTCTTTTGAAGATGTAGCAAACAAAATGCGTGATGTGCTGAAGGGAAAATAAGTGGCATAGATTGTAAGAGACCCGCGTGACGATTCGATACAAACGTCAACGTACGCCCGTCACCCACGACTTCTTTAAGATTTCGTAAAAACCACTCCCAATTTTGTTGATTTTCAGAATCAACAATTGCGAAGGCCACCGGAAACAAGCCTGCAAAACAATAGTAGAAAAAGGCATAATTAGAGTACACATCATGGAGTACATCATCTTAAAAATTTGCGTCCAGTACATATATATGTAAAAGGTTCATTAAAAATAATCGGAATTGAAATGTGACAATTTTTTTTCTTAGCAAAGAATAAAGGAAAAAATCTGATACGTCACCTTTATTGCCATCTTTCGCGGTAACAGCTAACAAATTTCCCTTGAATCTGCCTTTCAGAAACGTGCCATCCAAAAAAAGTAACAGCCGATAATGGTTGAACCCATCTACACATGCACGGAAGGATATAAAATACCGAACGAACCTCCCAGTTTGTTGGTGAAATTCAAGGTTAATGTAACTGTTTGGGTTCTTTTCCATAACGGAATCACTATACCACCTAAGTTGGTCGAATGACATAGCGTGATCTCCATAGACTTCACCTTTCGCTTTCTCAACCCCTAACCACGCAACCCGATAACTAATATCCAAGCCGTAGTCATTTTTCATATCGGAAACAATGTTCGTAGGACGCTGTAGACGTCCCCGAACGCCCCGGGAGGATGAGTCCCATTATGTTCATATTGGGCTCGCTACATTTCAGGACTCTCAAATTGTCACGGTCCTAAATCTGAACCAAAGAGTCCAAATCTGGCAAATCGTTTTGGAAAACAGATTTTTAGAAAAGAAGTGCCAAACATGGACTGCTTTTCCAGATACGGAGTCACCACCTAAATATTTTTTATGGGGGAATTTAGGAAATCCTGACTCGGTGCCAAAGGCCACGTGTCCGTCATCACCAAAGTTACCTCGGCTCAGGAGCTTGGGTACGATTGGGGAAGGTCAGCTATGAGCACCCCCTCTCGCCCGATCCGAAGATCAGCCTCTACTAACTGTGATATCCGTTTTTGAAAACGCTATGTGTTCTTATTCCGGTTATTAGCCTAGAATTACTATGTTATGCGCACAACAAACAAGTATAGACCATATCACCTAAATTGGAACAAAGCATTTCATGTTTGTTTTGAAAATGGTTTGCTACTCGCAAGTAGGCTAAAATGTAAGTTTTGCCACGCTCAAGTGGGCTTTAGAAAAGATGGTTTTGCCACTATCTAGTGGGCTTAAAACTCACAGTTTTAATACATTATTCCAATTTAGGTAATTCAACCTCCACCCACAGGCATTCAAGCAGTTATATCACATAAGCAAGTAGCCTCATGGTAAGCATGCTGTCATGGCAACACTCACACGCATGCAAGGATGCTAAAACATAAATGCTCACCGAGTACTCCAAGTCAAAACATAAACTAATTAGTAATCATGTGCATGATCCTAGTTCATGTTGGGATGGCTAATGCAACACATACAAGATGAAACTACAATAGGCTTGGCTATCCTAATGATGGCATGTGAAATGCTGCAACTAACAGGTATTCAACTTGGAATTGAAATACAATGCAGTTAGTATGATGCGCCGAGCCCGGTGCATGCAAGACAAATGTATGGATGCACGCATGCATAGCATAAGGTATGCTAAATCAAATATGACCTAATACTAACCATCAAAAGCAGATAAGTAAAAGGGAGAAAGAAGTGGGGGTTGGAAGACATGCACACATGCACCCACACTTATTACAAGTTAGCCCTCACTCAGAGGGACCGAAAGAATAATACAATTTAACTAACTAACAAGCTAATTAAATATTACAGACCACCTAATTAATTAAGAAAATTAATTAATCTAATTTAAGCAATAAACAGCCTCGGGAAGAGGGTCCAATGCGATGCGTGCTCGATTCCGCTCGGAAGTCACTGCCATGCACAAGCTGCCTCTGCTTTGACTGTTCTGTTTCTCTGAAGACTGCACAAGTCCCAAGGTTGCTTCTCTAAGTGCTGTGGAGCACCACCGGCTAAGACAGAACACCACCGGCCATGTCCGGATGGTCATCGACCATCTGTAAAGCCATCGGCCAACAATGGATGGCCGGTCGGTAGTATAGTTGGCCGGCCGGCCAAAGCTTCCTGCAAAACCTGTTTTGACAGCAGTAGAGGGCAAAACATGGCATGGCAATGCATTTCAAGCAAATGTGTGCACCACCACATCCTTTATCATGTTTGTGACTCAAAGGGGTATGGTGCTCGATTCTCGGACTACCAATCACGCATTTCAATGCGTGATGGCCCAAAAGCCAAGTGTGCAACTTCAATATCAAATGAAATGCACACACAAAACGCATCAAAGGCCCCAACCTTTATCATGCTTAATCAAGAGGCAAGGGATGCATGTACAATGCAAGGCAACCTAAGCATGCAAGCAAGGCTAATGCAACAACATGCGATAATGGACTTAAACTAACATGGATAGCTCGCAAGCATGCCAAAATTAGTGGCCAAAATGATGCAACAAAGGCATGAAAACACACACACAAATATGCATCAACAAGGGCCTAAACATGGAGCATAAGCCATCAACTCTTCAAAGCATGAAAGGGATGGAAAATGCAAGCATATAAGCACATCATGAGGTCTGAAATAACATACCAAGTGATTCCAAACCACTGAAACAAAGCAAGGATGGCATGCTAGAGAGGCCAAAACTTAAGGCATTCAAGAGGGATTGCATGGTAGCTATACAAAGCAAGACATGAATGACTCAAATGACGTAAAACAGTCCCTTAGCACATCAAAATATGCATGTAAGCATCACAAAGCTTAGCCAAAACACATGAGCATGGTAGTCTAAATGCTATGCATGTATTGAGCAAATCATGGCATTACAAGGCATGTATGCTAAGCAAGCATGGTGTACCAAAACCAATTAAAAACAGAGCTATATCATGACATAATAAGCATAAATATCAGTCAAGGCATGGCCAACATGAACCTAAACATGATGCTCACTAAAGAGACAAAAATGGCCCTTTTCAAGGACAACAAGGAGAGGGGGTGGCCCTCTCCTTCTTAGGACCTTAAGGCACCATCCTCATCACTGAAATCTCTCAAGATTTCAGTGGTGAGGAGGCCCAAACACAATGGTCCCGGAGCTCAACCGAAATGGCACAAAATAAGGGCCAAACAAGCCTTAAGAGGGGTCAAACAACCCCAAAGCTTAAAACACCCTTAAGAAACTATTTAGGGCAGATAAAAACAAGACTTTTCTATGTTATATGTTAAGCTCAAAAATAGTTGCAAGATAGGCAAAAAGACTATGCAAGATTGGGGAATCTAAAGTAAGAATGTTACCCTTGAAGAACCCTTGAGGAACAGCAAGATCAGCCACCTTCCTATGATCAAAACCAGTCCAAAAACTCAAGAACAAACCCTCTAAGCCTCTCAAGGTCGAAGTGTGGTGTAATGGTGTGTGTCTTAGTGCAAAACTAAGGTCAAAACACACTTTTAGGCCACAAAACACACATAAAAGAGGAGAGAGAGGGAAATATAGAGAGAGAGAGTGATGTATATCATAATATATGTATAAGCTCTGGTTTTTTTCGTTCAACCTCCAACAATGGAGGAGGGGGGCTCTATATATAGACAAAACAAAGGTTTAAAACTTCTCAAAGAAGCTAAACAAAAAAAGGGTCAAAGGGAGCAAGGCTTCTTGAGGAAGCTAGGACAGCTGGCATGCTACTTGAGGAAACTTTGACAAAGGGTCAAGCTTCCTTAAGAAACTTTGACCAAAAAGGTACAAAAAGGGCAAAACAACCATATGTATGCCCCGGGGCAGGTTTGGTGCATTCCAGCTGGCACAGCTGGCATGCACCATGCCTGAAAAAGGTAAAAAGGTGCTATCGGCCAGAAAAGGAGGTCACCGGCCAAACAGATGGCCGACCGGCCATACTGAGTGCCGACCGGCCAATGGTATAATTCACCAATGGCCGGTAGCCTCAAAACATGGCCGGTGGCCTCAAACCTAGGCCGGTAGGTGTCAAGGGTAGCTAACAAGCTACTTTCTACCCTCAGAAGCAAGAACACAAGTGTTTAGTGCAAAACCAAACACAGAACAGTCGAGTTGAGAGATCCTGAGGCAAGGCGCGTAGCCGAGACCTCCGGGAACTCAAAACGAAACACAAACATGAGTAATCACCGAGTGTTCGAGCGGTGACGTCCAAGTCTTGAGGACGGTCAAAAATGGGGTGTCTACAGACGCGTTAGTGGCTAAGCACGCACCCGATTTGCGACAACACTTGAAACCAAATCGGACCCCGTACGTGGGTTTGTATGTGTTCGAACAGCAGCTCCACAACTATGCACACTATCCAACTTCTTAACGCATAATATCCCATTCGATGATAACACCCTCGCATGCACTGACCACGCGCATCCTGTGGACTCTGCAACCTTACAAACTACCGTAATGCGAACTGAATCATTCTTCAAATACTTGAATTGAAACCCGCGTTCCACTGCGTACTTGCATAATATTTTTCGAAATTCACTAGCACCACCGGCGAAACATTGTCCAACATGGGTAATCCCAAATGCCCATTGAGCAGACATGAACGTCTTCGATTTGTTAGGACAATATGTTGGTAACAGATCCGTCTGATCATCCATACCGAACGTCTGATTACCAAAATTCGACTTCTGCCCTTCATGGCAATACGCACCCCCGTAGTTGCCGGCCACCGGAACGTCCCGGATCTAAATAAGAACATCAAAATGTTTCAGCCCAAATGACTATGCAAGGCACAACATGTTTTGGATATCGTTATCGCTATCAACCTTAAACTTGTTGTACCAGGGACATCCCATAACATATACACCGCATCCTGTACCAAGTCGTCGAACTTGCCGCAAATATCATCGACCAACTGCGTGAATGTCATCGCTCGATGCAACCGAGCAACGACATTTGTTTGCCCGTAAGTGCACAACAGCAACACACTATCCACACTGTAGCATGCGCCCGCGAGGGACCCCTGCTACAGTTCGGACTCGATTTGTGTCACGGTTCTTAATCTGAACCAAAGAGTCCAAATCCGGCAAATCGTTTTGAGAAACAGATTTTTGAAAAGAAGTGCCAAACATAGACTGCTTTGCCAGATACAGAGTCGCCACCTAAATATTTTTTAAGGGGGAATTTAGGAAACCCTGACTCAGTGCCAAAGGCCACGTGTCCGTCATCACCAAAGTTGCCTCGGCTCGGGAGCTAGGGTACGATTGGGGAAGGTCAGCTATGAGCACCCCCTCTCGCCCGATCCGAAAATCGGCCTCTACTAACCGTGATATCCGTTTTTGAAAACGTTATGTGTTCTTATCCCAATTATTAGCCTAGAATTACTATGTTATGCGCACAGCACAAAAGTATAGACTAGATTGCCTAATTTGGGAATAAGCATTGCATACCCGTTTATTTTGTAAAAATGTTTTGGAATTTGCTACTCGCAAGTAGGCTAAAACATGGATTTTAAAGAGCTATTCCAACTCAGACAATCCAACCTTCACCCACAGGCATTCAGGTAGTTTATAACACATAAGCATCTAGCCACATGGTAAGCATGCTGTCATGGCAACACTCACACGCATGCAAGGATGCTAAAGCATAAATACTTACATTGTACTCCGTGCCAAAACAAAGAACTCGTTAGCAATCAATGCATGATCCAAGTCCATGTTTAGGTGTCTAATGCAACGCATACGGAATATCACTAGAGTAGGCTCGGCTAGTCTATGAATGACATGTGAAAATGCACAAGTAGCATGTATTCAAGTTAGATTTGAAATGCTAATGCAGTTAGCATGATGCGCCGAGCCCGGTGCATGCAATACTGATGAATGATGCACGCATGCATAGCATAACGTATGCTAAATTAAACATGTCCTATTACTAACCATCAAAGCAGGTAAGTAAAAGGGAGAAAGAAGTGGGGGTTGGAAGACATGCACACACTCACCCACACTTATTACAAATCCGCCCTCGCTCGGAGGGACTAAAAAGAATAATACAACTCAAATAATGAATTAACTAACCTAGCTAATTAATTATTACAGACCAACTAAATCAATTAAACAAATTAATTAATTTAAGAAAGCAAGAAAAAGGGCCTCGGGAAGAGAGCTCAATGCACGCATGCTCGGGTCTTCCTCGGAAGTCCACTGCCATACGCAAGCTGCCTCTATTTTCCCTGCTCTGCTTCTCTGAAGACTGCCAAATTCTCATAATTGCTTCCCTGGACATTGGGGGGCACCACCGGCTGGAGGGAATCATCATCGGCTGTGATTTGGTGGTGATCGTCCAAAAATGAATCCATCGGCCACCGATGGATTGCCGGTCGGCACTCCATGTAGTCGATCGACAAAGAGCTCCTGCAGAATCTGTTTGACAGCAGCAGAGGACAGAGCTTTGCATGGCAATGTAATCCAAGCAATGTATGCACCAATCACACCCCTTATCATGTTTATGACTCAAAGGGCCATGATCCTGGGTTCTTGGACCATCAATCGCGCATTTCCATGCGTGATGGCCCAAAGAATGAAGTGTACATTTTTTATATGGAATGCAACCAATGGGGCTCAGCCTCTATCACAAGCATTTCAAGATGCCAAGCATGCATGCAAATGGAATGCAATCCTAAGTATGTGAGCTAAGGATGCGACATGGAAATGCATGGATGCTACCAAGATGCATGCAATGTGTAGTGCCAATGTGCACACATGTAAGGCATACAACAAGTTAGACAACTTGGCAAGGAATGCATGCTAAATGTACTACCACCTAAGACTGTAACAATCATACCAAAGGGGCCAAATGTATTACGACATACAAGGTAAGCATGCTACAACATGCAAGAGTGGTCTTAGACTAAGTTAGGCAGCCCTCAAACTAACCTAAAACAGTGACCAAGATGCTAAGGAATGAGGACTAATTGGCATACAAACATGCATGAAAACATGGACCAACATTCAAGTATTAAAGGGCAATTCCCAAGCGCACTCAAGAGGGTGCAAACATGGACAAATAGCATGCAACAAAAGCTCTGAAATTATGTTAAAAATGGTGCCATACCAATTAAACAAAGACAAGCCATGCATGCGACATGGTCCAAAACTTAAGGCTAACAAGCCAAAATGCAAAAGGGCTATACAATACATGCTAAAATCGATCCAAACAACTAAGGACAGACCTTAATCATGGCAAAATAAATATGAAAGCTTCACAAAGCCAAGCCTAAAACATGCTAGAACAATGGTTTACAACCTAAGGCATGTTAAGGCAACAAAATGGCATTACAAGGCATGTATGCTAAGCAAGCATGGTGTACCAAAACCAACTAAAAATAGAGGCATATTATGACATAATAAGCACAAAAATCAGCTAAGGCATGGTTAACATGAACCTAAACATGGTGCTCCCTCAAGAGGCCCAAAAAAGGGTCCTTTTCAAGGACAACAAGGAGAGGGGGTGGCCCTCTCCTTCCTAGGACCTCAAGGCACCATCCCACCTCTGAAATCCCTCAAGATTTCAGTGGTGAGGAGGCCCAAACTCAATGGTCCCGAAGCTCTCACAAAATGGCACAAAATGGAGCCTTACAAGGCTTAAGAGGGGTCAAACAACCTCAAAGATTGAAACAACCTTAAACAACTATTTAGAGGGCCTAAAAACAGAACTTTTTTATGTTATATACTAAACACAAAAACAGTTGTAAGGTAGGCAAAAATACAATGCAAGAAAGGGGTAAAAATGAGCAAGCTTCTTACCCTTGAAGACCCTCTTCAACAATGGAGCTCCAGCAGCTTCTTTAGGTTGAAACCAGCTTCAAAACCTCCAAAACAACCCTCAAGAGGCCTCAGCTCCAAGGGATGGTGTAATGGTGGGTGCTTGTGAGCAAAAGTAAGACAAAACACACACACTAAGCTCAAGAGAGAGAGAGAGATATATAGGATAGATATATAAATCCTAACCTAAAACCAGAGCTCTCTAAAATATGTTTTCTAACCCTAAATCCAAGAGAGGAGACTCTCTCTTATAGAGCTCTCTCTTATAAAGCTTGTCAAATAAGCTTGTCAAGAGAGAAATCCCTCCATACACGTGTATGGAGGAGAACAGAGTGGGTGCCAGCTATCACAGCTGGCACAAAATATCTACTAAAAGTAGAAGAACAGTGATCGGCCATTCAAAGTTATCATTTTGGCAAAATAAACGGCCGACCGGCAACAAATAGTGCCGACCGGCAATATACATTGTCGATGGCATAAAATAACTGGCCGGTGATGTGTGGGGATGCCTCACAAGGCATTCCCTGCCCCTCCAAGGCAAAACACAAGTGTTTGGTGCAAAACCAGACAGAACACGGTCGAGTAGAGAGGTCCTGAGGCAAGGCGCGCAACCGAGACCTCCGGAAACTCAAGACGAACACAAACAAAGGTAATCACCAAGTGTTCCAATGGTGACGTCCAAGTCTGGAGGACGGTCAAAAATGGGTGTCTACAGTTTCCCCTCTTTGACAGAACTCGAAAGTCATAACAATGACAGGAGCGAATGTCAAAACCCAGAGACGACCCATTTTTGACAAGGCCGAAGACTCAGACAAACATGCAAGACAAACAAGACATGCGCCCGAAGGCAGGGGCAAAATACAAGACAATGCGCAGAGCCGGACATAACTTATGATCATGCAAAGAAAGCTGTAATGAAGCATACATGCGACAGTTTTAAGCTAGCATACACCAAACTACACTACAATGCAGAAAGGATGTAAGAGAATTATGCAATTCTCAATACGTCTCACTCGGAGGATACAATACCTGTGCGGCTCGTCTGGTTGCACCAATCAAAGGCA
>NW_021025898.1:1206950-1272064 GCF_004153795.1 Camellia sinensis
AAAATGCGTGCCAGACGCCACATCCAAAATATACCGAATGCCGCCCGCAGGTGGTTCACTTTCTGATTACATACTTGCAGTATCTGTGTCCTCAAATTCCAATAACTGGGTGGTAACGGACTTGGCTGAGGTGGGCGGGAGGATAACCTTGTTATCAATCAACTCTTGCACCTCATGACGGAGGCGGGAGCAATTGTCGGTAGGATGGCCTGTCTGCTGGTGGTACGCGCAGTACTAAGCAGCATCATGCGTAGCAGGGAGATTCTTCAGGAGAGGCCGAGGCTCTAAGGTGACTCAACTGTGCCCCTAGTTCATCATTTTGACCATTTTTTTTGTTCTGGTTTTCTACTAAAACAGATTTGATCAAGATGAGAGACGGATTAACGTACTTGTTCGATTTTTGATCTGAAAACCATGCAGGTCAGGCTATGAGCACTGAAAATTTTCCTTTCTTGGGTCCTAGAAAATGGTCCAAGTTTTGAAAAATAAAACAATTTTCGAGAAAACTTAGTCAACCTCAGTAAAAATTCTCAAAAACTATTTTTGCAAACGACCGGTGCTAAACAAGCGTGGAACTTACCCTCGAGATGCGCAACCTCGGATCGGAGGCAATGGAAAATTGCCCCTGGCTTGGAAGGGGTGGATGGCAACGGAAAGTTGCCCCTGGTTTGAATGGCGACATCATGGCAACGGAAAGTTGCCCCTTGTCTGGATAATGCCGTAGCATTTGGTAAACAGTCTTCGTCAGTGATGATTGCAAACGAACTCTTGGATGCTGAGAAGACAGAGATGGTCAAAACCAATATATGGACACAGTCACTTTGAAAGTGTTGAGGGCTGGACTTCAGGACGAAGTTGCCTAGATACTCCAAACATGGGAATCAAGGATGATTAAAAAAAACATTGCAAGGACTTAGTCGCTATGAAAGCGTTGGGGGCTGGACTTCAGGATGAAGTTGCCTACGTATCCCAAACATGGGAATCAAGCCTTACGTAGTTCCAGTTAAGGTACACTCGGATATTTTAACCTTCACTTTTCAGGCTCTAACTTTTGCCAAGGTGCCCGATGCGGGTTTTCGACCTTGCAAGCTTCTTTTCATTTTCTTTTTTTTCTTGATTTTTTTGTATCTTTTTTGTATCTTTTCATTCTCTCTTTTTTTGATTTTATTTCTTCTCCGCTTTTTTTTTTTGCATCTTTTGTATTTTTCTCTTGCTCTAACTTTTGCCTGGGTCGCCCTTCCGAGTTTTCGGCCCAGCGAGCCTCTCAAAGGGTAAAAATGTAACAAGTTCATGCCAAATGGTTTTTGAAGTTGAAGCCTCTCTGTGTCTAGGAGAACGGCTGTTGCAATGATTTGCAGAAGAATCCATCATGGCTGCTCCACGAGCTTCTTCTGGTGAGATCTAATCTTTTTTATTCGACTTTGGCGCCTCTTGTTCGAGGGCTGCTTCAGAACTGGCCACACGGGCCTCCTCCGACAGTTGACCATTGAATGTTCCGAATGAGTTCGAGGTTCAAGACAAACAGGTCGAATCTTGAGGCTGAGAGCGATCCTAGGCTGCACAATCTCAAGAGCGATTCCACACAGGTCTTCACAGGGCCGCGTAAAACATTTGTTTTTGAAAGTTTTTAAGAAACCGACAGATCGCTCGTGCCGAAGATAGTGTGGAACCAATCTGGATCAAGCCAGGGTCCTTCCCAGTACTCATGCTAACAAGCATGATTTCATTCATTAAAGGCTTAGCATGCCTCTCCTTTTCTCAAATTGATCAAAGTTTTGCAAAACCGGAGGAATTCCTTCCCCTTCGTTTTCACCGCAGTGTTAAAGGGGTTTTGAAAAAACATAGGTCAAAGCAATGATTTTCAGGGCACAAGAGAACAGGTGGAATGCACGGCTGTTTGATTCAAATTCTCTGGCACAACTAGCCCAAAACAAACAATAAGCACGGAAACATGATAGCCGCAGCTGTTTCATTCAGGTTTCTCGGATGTAACTGGCTCCACAGCAGAGACAGACTCAAAAAGAAAGCAAAACGGGTAAACTACAGAAACGGTGTTCGAGGCAACAACCCCGGAATCACTCGACATCCTATACAACGGGACTAACTCGGTACCACAAGACAGAACCAAAAACAAAAAGACTGACTCAAAGCAAAGAGGCAGACTCAAAAACAAAACAGAGAACTGACTCAAAACCCAAGCCAGAAGCTACAAAACTGCATTTACAAATGCTCAAAAAGTGCGTGCCAGACGCCACATCTGAAATACACCGAGCGCCGCCCGCAGGTGGTCCAACCCCTGATCACATACTCACAGTATCCTTAAAGTCCAACAGCTCGGTGGTAACAGACTTCGCTGAGGTAGGTGGAAGAATGTCACGCCCCAAACTTGCCCCTAAAAGTTTGGGCATGACCTACACAGAAACGGACGCATAACCTGGTATACATATCATATGGGGCCTGAACGGAAGCATTTACCAATATAAATTAACATAAATAAAAGAACTGCATCCATTGAGCGACCACTATCATGCCAGGATCACAGACAGAACATAAGGCAAATAAACATACAGTGACGTGCACCAGAGAGTTAGTTATGTACATATATATATACAGACCCAGCCCTTAGAATTGGGCGTAAAACAACATGGACAGGCAAAGGAATTATATATACATCAACCTTAAGCAAACAATCAGAGTGTAAAATCAAAAGTTTAGCAAAAAGGCTGGCTTCACTTAAGTGCCTGGATACTCTGAGGTTGACAAAAGAGGCACGGATGCCGTGGGTTAAAACTGACCTCCAGGTGGAGTGCCTACAGAAACAGACATAAGACAAAGTGAGTCAAGCTCAGTGAACAGTAGTACATAAACAATTTAAGGATTAACTTAATTTACTTACAATGTACACATTTTTCTAATTAGATAAGTAAATGCAAAAATCCTGTGGTTAGTTTGATTCTGTACACATTTCAGAACAGTCTTGTCGGTTCATAACTTCATAGGTTGGCCCTTGGCCTGATGGGTTCACACATTCACAAATTAGCCCTTAGCTTAACTTAGATGCACAACTTCACAAATTGGCCCTCAGCCTCTGAGATTCCTAGATTCACAAGTTACAGATTTATACTTCACAAGTTGGCCCTCGGCCTCATAATTTCAGAATTCACAAGTTGGCCCTCGGCCTCATAATTTCAGAATTCACAAGTTGGCCCTCGGCCTCATAATTTCAGAATTCACAAGTTGGCCCTCGGCCTCATAATTTCAGAATTCACAAGTTGGCCCTCGGCCTCATAATTTCAGAATTCACAAGTTGGCCCTCGGCCTCATAATTTCAGAATTCACAAGTTGGCCCTCGGCCTCATAATTTCAGAATTCACAAGTTGGCCCTCGGCCTCATAATTTCAGAATTCACAAGTTGGCCCTCGGCCTCATAATTTCAGAATTCACAAGTTGGCCCTCGGCCTCATAATTTCAGAATTCACAAGTTGGCCCTCGGCCTCATAATTTCAGAATTCACAAGTTGGCCCTCGGCCTCATAATTTCAGAATTCACAAGTTGGCCCTCGGCCTCATAATTTCAGAATTCACAAGTTGGCCCTCGGCCTCATAATTTCAGAATTCACAAGTTGGCCCTCGGCCTCATAATTTCAGAATTCACAAGTTGGCCCTCGGCCTCATAATTTCAGAATTCACAAGTTGGCCCTCGGCCTCATAATTTCAGAATTCACAAGTTGGCCCTCGGCCTCATAATTTCAGAATTCACAAGTTGGCCCTCGGCCTCATAATTTCAGAATTCACAAGTTGGCCCTCGGCCTCATAATTTCAGAATTCACAAGTTGGCCCTCGGCCTCATAATTTCAGAATTCACAAGTTGGCCCTCGGCCTCATAATTTCAGAATTCACAAGTTGGCCCTCGGCCTCATAATTTCAGAATTCACAAGTTGGCCCTCGGCCTCATAATTTCAGAATTCACAAGTTGGCCCTCGGCCTCATAATTTCAGAATTCACAAGTTGGCCCTCTGAAGTTCAGCCATAAACTTTTCCCTGATCAACTTTGTCCATTTTGATGATTTAACATCATTTAGGACCACATTTTAGTCCAAGAATCATGTTTGTATGTGTGCATGCATGACCTCTTTTATGCCTTGAGGGTGTACCCTCTTATGCCTACATTTGAGCCTTGGTGCATACACTCTTTTGGAGTCACCTTAGCTGCCATTTTAGGAGGGTTTGAAGTCCTATCTTGGTCTGTAAAACTCTGTTTTTACTTGTTTTAATCATGCCATGAGTAGTCATGTTGGTGGGGGAAAAATGTCTTTTTTTATGCCTTAACCTTGGGACCATTAGTTTGCTTGCTAGCATGAGTATTGGTCCACCTTTTAGACATCTTTTGGCCGCTGTTTTGGGACAGTTTAAGGTCTGTTGGTTTTTCCATTTTTAAGCTTGGTTCTTATCATAAATCACTCAAAAACATGTAGAATTGCCCTATAACATGATAAACTAACATAACCAAGTGTAATTTCATTTCAAACAATTCAATCTTTGTCTCAAATTTCAAGATTAATGCTTAATCTTTTATGATCTTCAAGGTTCTTAAAAACACAACCCACAACCCACAAATTCACATGATTCTTGCATAATCTAAAGTTTATTTCATGATATCCATGAGCTTGAGCTCCACTCATAAACAAAATTAAAGAACTCAATTTCTAATTCCTCAAATTAGCTCAAGTAAATACATAGATAAACCTTAACCCCAAATGGGTTTAAATCTTCCAAGATCTCTATGATTTTACCAAATTGATACTTTAAACACAAGATTTCAAGATAGATTTTCATACCTAACTCAATCTTTGTCTACCTCTTAGCTCTCTTCAATTCCTCCAAGTCCCATGGGTGATCTTCTTTCTTTCCTTCAATTCTCTTCCTTCATCTTCAAAGCCTCCATGGATGTTGAGAAAATTGACACTCTTCCCTCTCTCCCTTTCACGGTTTCCTCTCTCTCTCTTTAGATATTTTGTTTTTTGACTCCAAAAGTATGAGTTCACCACTTATATAACTCATACACACCTATATATTTAATTATACAAGCTTTATCACAAATAAGGAGGGCCAAACACGCCCTTACGAATCGCGAAAAATTAAATTTCAATTAAACTTTCCAGATGACTCTAAAAATTATGATGATCATAAATATGTCCCCTATTCTGGTTTCTGAAGCCTCTAAGGCCTTCAATTTGCAGTACAAAGTTAACCACCCAAACGCACATTAACAAATCAAACAAATTAGATTTCCAATTAGGTTTCCCAAATAGTTCTAAAAATTTTCATTAACACATCCAAGTCCTCAATTGTGATTTCTGAACCCGTAAAGGTCGGTAATTTCAATTTTACAGTCGTGGCTCAGCAAATAATTCTTCAATTTGAACACATATCAATAAATCAAAATGCATTAACCCAATAGGCCGTAAAGGTAATCTCTAATACGGATTTTGGGGTCGTTACAAAGAATGACCTCATTATCGATCAGATCCTGCACTTCATGGTGAAGGCGGAAACAGTTGTCGGTGGCGTGACCGGTCTGTTGGTGGTACGCGCAGTACAAAGCAGCATCATGTATGAGAGGGAGATTCTTCAGGAGAGGCCGAAGTTCAAGGGGTTTGAGGTGCCCCCTTTCGGCAAGAATCTGAAGTGCCTTAGACAGAGGCATGTAGAGAGCATGAAAGATCCTGCGCCCTCGGGGCAGGTACTTTGAAGTCTGAGCATTCTTACTAGACGCACAAGCAAAAGGGTTGGCAGGCACTGCTTTGGTTTTCTGATCTTTCCCAGGTGCAGGGTTGGGAATAAGAGGAACTGTTCTGGCATGACGGGGCCTATCCCGATTTTCTGACTGATTTGAACTACCCTCAGGTGGAGTGGAGAAAACATCCTCTACAGTGTTTGCCATAACTGCGGATATCTGTTGCTTGTTCATCCCCCCGACTTTCAAGGCCTCGACTGCCCACAGTAGTTGTTCAATGGGATCGGCATCTGCCTTCATTTTGTTCTTGCCTCTGGCCTTGGCCTGGTCAAGGGTTTGGGTTGTTACTTCAGGGCAAAGCCCGATTGTTGCTGATACGTCGTGGCTGTAATTGGAAGCCACCTCTGGCTGGCTGAGCTCTATCACAATCCGCCCCAGTAGCGGGGGCTCCTGCGGTATGAAATTCCCGACATACGGTGCCGCTTGCGGTGAAGCTGACATTCCATTGGCCAGATCGGCCACGGATCTCTAGAGGTCACCAATCATTCCCATCAGCTCGAACGTAGTGGGCTCGCGAGCCTGATACAACTGGGGAGTCCAGATCGGGTGCGCGACAGGCGACCTGGGCGGATGCGGTACATCAACATTGGTTTCATCCTGCAGGGTAATCCCTTGATCTAGCGTAGCTGTCATAACCACAATCTCTTCTGAATTCTGCGCATCATAAGTCCTGCCTCAGCAAGGGGGAACACTAGCTATTCTGTATCAATTCTCTGGATACTCTGAACTGAAAGGAAAAACAAACAGCATTTCAGCCCAAACAGATCAATCACAGGTGTAGCCGAACAACTGCACTCCACTACTGATCACTGTTCTCCAGAATCACCGTTTCCAAAACTGAACTTGATTACCCGCAGATAACTGATTTCTCAACAACACTGATACTGGTGCCCTTGGGCCTGATACCCAGACTTGCAAACTGATATGTACGTTCCTGTAGAGATACACTCTAAAGCACATAGCAGATAAGTGAGAGCCAAAACACCCCTATGGAGGGGTAGGGTTTCCCTGTCCTATTTTGTCAGGAGCTAGGGTTTCACTATGCATGCAGCAGTTTTCAAACAACCTAACATCGAGTAAGCAACCTGTCCTAATTTGGAATGGCCACTACGGATTTTGATATGCACTAGGTCGAATGGTCAAAAAGGGTGCCTCGGTAAAACCGGGGTTTGTGTTCCCATACTGTCAGAGCCCACAACCGGTCAGCCTTATGGTCATGCCTTGACAAGACAAGCCTCCAACAAACCAGTCAGGAATGGCAGATGGCAAACACAGTGTTCCTAGGCGCACCAATGCACATGCAATGCAAAGAAACACATAAATGAAATCAAAACAGGATATCACGAGTTCGAGTCAAGCTCAGTAACTCCCCAGCAGAGTCGTCAGAAACTGTGGACGCGCCCTCGGGCCCACGATGTCACAGTTCGGACTCGTTTTGTTGTCGGTTCTTAATCTGAAACCAAAGAGTCAAATCCGGCAAATCGTTTTGAGAAACAGATTTTTGAAAAGAAGTGCCAAACATGGATGCTTTTGCCAGATACAGAGTCGCCACCTAAATATTTTTTAAAGGGGAATTTAGGAAACCCTGACTCGGTGCCAAAGGCCACGTGTCCGTCATCACCAAGTTGCCTCGGCTCGGGAGCTAGGGTACGATTGGGAAGGCAGCTATGAGCACCCCCTCTCGCCCGATCCGAAAGATCGGCCTCCTACTAACGGCGATATCCGTTTTTGAAAACTTTGTGTTCTTATCCCGATTATTAGCCTAGAATTACTATGTTATGCGCACAGCACAAAAGTATAGACTAGATTGCCTAATTTGGGAATAAGCATTGCATATCCGTTTTTTTTGCAAAAATGTTTTTGGAATTTGCTACTCGCAAGTAGCTAAACATGGATTTTAATGAGCTATCCAACTAGACAATCCAACCTTCACCCACAGGCATTCAGGCAGTTGCATAAAACATAAGCATCTAGCAACATGGTAAGCATGCTGTCATGGCAACACTCACACGCATGCCAAGGAGCTACAAAGCATAAAACTTTACATCATACTCCGTGCAAAAAAAGAACTCGTTAGCAATCAATGCATGATCCAGTCCATGTTTTAGGTGTCTAATGCAACGCATACGGAATGTCACTAGAGTAGGCTCGGCTAGTCTATGAATGACAATGTGAAAATGCACAAGTAGCAATGTATAGTTAGATTTGGATGCAATGCAGTTAGCATGATGCGCCCAGCCCGGTGCATGTAATACTGATGAATGATGCACGCATGCATAGCATAAGGTATGCTAAATTAAACATGTCCTATTACTAACCATCAAAGCAGGTAAGTAAAAGGGAGAAAGAAGTGGGGGTTGGAAGACATGCACACACTCACCCACACTTATTACAAATCCGCCCTCGCTCGGAGGAACCAAAAAGAATAATACAACTCAAATAATGAATTAACTAACCTAGCTAATTAATTATTACAGACCAACTAAATCAATTAAACAAATTAATTAATTTAAGAAAGCAAGAAAAAGGGCCTCGGGAAGAGAGCTCAATGCACGCATGCTTGGGTCTTCCTCGAAAGTCCACTGCCATGCGCAAGCTGCCTCTGTTTTCCCTGCTCTGCTTCTCTGAAGACTGCCAAATTCTCAGAATTGCTTCCCTGGACATTGGGGGACACCACCGGCTGGAGGGAATCATCATCGGCTGTGATTTGGTGGCGATCGGCCAAAAATGAATCCATCGGCCACCGATGGATTGCCGGTCGGCACTCCATGCAGTCGATCGGCAAAGAGCTCCTGCAGAATCTGTTTGATAGCAACAGAGGACAGAGCTTTGCATGGCAATGTAATCCAAGCAATGTATGCACCAATCACACCCCTTATCATGTTTATGACTCAAAGGGCCATGATCCTTGGTTCTTGGACCATCAATCTCGCATTTCCATGCGTGATGGCCCAAAGAATCAAGTGTGCATTTTTTATATGGAATGCAACCAATGGGGCTCAACCTCTATCACAAGCATTTCAAGATGCCAAGCATGCATGCAAATAGAATGCAATCCTAAGTATGTGAGCTAAGGATGCGACATGGAAATGCATGGGTGCTACCAAGATGCATGCAATGTGTAGCGCCAATGTGCACACATGTAAGGCATACAACAAGTTAGACAACTTGGCAAGGAATGCATGCTAAATGTACTACCACCTAAGACTGTAACAATCATACCAAAAGGGCCAAATGTATTACGACATACAAGGTAAGCATGCTACAACATGCAAGAGTGGTCTTAGACTAAGTTAGGCAGCCCTCAAACTAACCTAAAACAGTGACCAAGATGCTAAGGAATGAGGACTAATTGGCATACAAACATGCATGAAAACATGGACCAACATTCAAGCATTAAAGGGCAATTCCCAAGCGCACTCAAGAGGGTGCAAACATGGACAAATAGCATGCAACAAAAGCTCTGAAATTATGTTAAAAATGGTGCCATACCAATTAAACAAAGACAAGCCATGCATGCGACATGGTCCAAAACTTAAAGCTAACAAGCCAAAATGCAAAAGGGCTATACAATGCATGCTAAAATCGATCCAAACAACTAAGGACAGACCTTAATCATGGCAAAATAAATATAAAAGCTTCACAAAGCCAAGCCTAAAACATGCTAGAACAATGGTTTACAACCTAAGGCATGTTAAGGCAACAAAATGGCATTACAAGGCATGTATGCTAAGCAAGCATGGTGTACCAAAACCAACTAAAAACAGAGGCATATTATGACATAATAAGCACAAAAATCAGCTAAGGCATGGTTAACATGAACCTAAACATGGTGCTCCCTCAAGAGGCCCAAAAAATGGTCCTTTTCAAGGACAACAAGGAGAGGGGGTGGCCCTCTCCTTCCTAGGACCTCAAGGCACCATCCCCACCTCTGAAATCCCTCAAGATTTCAGTGGTGAGGAGGCCCAAACTCAATGGTCCCGAAGCTCTCACAAAATGGCACAAAATGGAGCCTTACAAGGCTTAAGAGGGGTCAAACAACCTCAAAGCTTGAAACAACCTTAAACAACTATTTAGAGGGCCTAAAAACAGAACTTTTTTATGTTATATACTAAACACAAAAACAGTTGTAAGGTAGGCAAAAATACAATGCAAGAAAGGGGTAAAAAGGAGCAAGCTTCTTACCCTTGAAGATCCTCTTCAACAATGGAGCTCCAGCAGCTTCTTTAGGTTGAAACCAGCTTCAAAACCTCCAAAACAACCCTCAAGAGGCCTCAGCTCCAAGGGATGGTGTAATGGTGGGTGCTTGTGAGCAAAAGTAAGACAAAACACACACACTAAGCTCAAGAGAGAGAGAGAGATATATAGGATAGATATATAAATCCTAACCTAAAACCAGAGCTCTCTAAAATATGTTTTCTAACCCTAAATCCAAGAGAGGAGACTCTCTCTTATAGAGCTCTCTCTTGTAAAGCTTGTCAAATAAGCTTGTCAAGAGAGAAATCCCTCCATACACGTGTATGGAGGAGAACAGAGTGGGTGCCAGCTATCACAGCTGGCACAAAATATCTACTAAAAGTAGATGAACAGTGATCGGCCATTCAAAGTTGCCATTTTGGCAAAATAAACGGCCGACCGGCAACAAATAGTGCCGACCGGCAATATACATTGCCGATGGCATAAAATAACTGGCCAGCGGCATCAAGCCATGGCCGGTGATATGTGGGGATGCCTCACAAGGCATTCCCTGCCCCTCCAAGGCAAAACACAAGTGTTTGGTGCAAAACCAGACAGAACACGGTCGAGTCGAGAGGTCCTGAGGCAAGGCGCGCAACCGAGACCTCTGGGAACTCAAGACGAACACAAACAAAGGTAATCACCAAGTGTTCCAATGGTGACGTCCAAGTCTTGAGGACGGTCAAAAATGGGGTGTCTACACATACCTGTCACACAACCCATAATCGAACCATTAGACGGCTAACGCGTACAACAATGAATGAATAATAACATAACAGTAGTCATTACACAGCAGCAATTTCGCTACTATTTTGACAAACAGTGGACTAAAACTCAATCCAAAAAACATTGAACCAATCCCAAAAACAAGAAAACAACACTCATTGGCAGTAAAACACCCAAACGAAAAAGTTTAAAACCAAATACCATCACCAACACATTACACTGAAGGGAAACAAAAAACAACACAACAGCACATATATGAATGTTACCAGAACAAACAACCCGTAAGGTTAGCCGAAAAACGCAGAAATCATGTACCGAAACACACCTATTTTCGGTGGTTATTTGCCAAAAACAGAGAAATAAAATTAGTCGTAACATGCACGACATACACAAACACTCCCACACTCTAACCACTTTCGAAAAATACCTTACCCATTAAGGTACACAACAACACCCACTGACATTAAAACACAACCAATATAAAAATCATTACAAACACATAACATCAACAAACCCTTGTGTCCCAGATATATCAAAAAGCCACAAGAAAACAAACATAATGTTACCAGAATCGACATTGATAACACAACCATATATAAAAATATTTACAACCACATAACATCAACAAAACATTGTGCTGAATATATATGTAACAGCCACAAGAAAACGAACGTGATGTTACCAGAATCGACGTTGATGTTGATGTAATTAATACCGTAACATGCAAGACATACACAGGCACAAGAAAAAGTCGGAAAAAAACAGAAAACAATGAGACAAACCTATGTGACAACCCCATTTGATACACCAAACACTGAACGCTCTAGGACAAAACAATGAATATCAACAAATCCACAAACCCCATTTTTCCCAAGCCCTTGTACACATTAACATTACCAATCCCCCAAATCAAAAAAACCGTCTCCCCCCCAATTTAGGCAACAAACATCCCATAAAAGGGGTACAACTGTAACCTGCAAAATAATGAAAAACAAGTAAATAACATTACCAAAAACAAAATGGGACTAAATGGTGCATAAGAAAACATTTAGGACTAAATGGTTCAACTTTACATAAAATAGGATTTATGGGTAAATTTTCCTAAACATTAATGTTTTAAAAAAAATGCCCAACATGTAAAAAAAATTAAAAATTAAAAATAAAATAAAAATTTTCAAAAAAAATAAAATAAATAAAATAATAATTTTTACTTAACAAAAAATACAAAAAATTAAACATTAACGTTCAAAAAAAATGCCAGACATGTAAAAAAATAAAATAAAAATAAAAAATTTCTAGTCCGCCGGGCTATTTTTCTAATACCAAGTCCTACAGGCCTATCCTAATCCCCTCCCCAAGGGGATTCGTAGTCCGGAGGGGATTACGAATCCCCTCTCCATCACTCAAAACAAACATGATATTAGTGGGTTCTACCTCACTATGAATCACAATCCCCTCCCTATAACCCAAACAAACGAGGCCTGAGCTCCTTCTTTTCAAGCTACAAAGTATTTTTTTTAATTGAGAGTTGTTTTGAGAAGTTGGTTAAAATCTGATTTTTAGTTTTTTTGACTTTTTTTTTAAAAAAATATGTAAAAAATATAAAAATGATGTGACTCAAAATAAATTAAAAGTCAAAAATTAACTTTTAATTATGTTCCCAAGTTGGCCCTTAGTCTCACTGCTATCTATCTATATATTATATAAGGAAAATGATGTTTTTAGTGAGGAACATTGTGAGAGTTTCAATATCTCATACTAATTTTCTTAATTTTCTTAATTTTAAAAAATTAAGAAAATCTCCATTGGCTAGCTTTTATTTGATAATCTCACATTGGGAAAAGAAAAAAAAAAATGAGTTATTTTACTCATATAAAGTGAATTTTATACTCTCATTCCATTTAATATTATTTGTGCATGTTTCAATTCAATATAATTTAAATTTTAAAAGTTTTAATTAACTAATTATGACCTAACCGATTAGGCTAAATCATTTTTTATTTGATTTGATTGATTTGTTGGTTTAATCGTGATTTTAGCGGTTTTATCAAAATGTATTGATTAGATTTGTTTGATTTGAAATAAACTAAAGATTGATTTGATTGAAAATTAAAAGACTGAGATTGCTTGATTAAAAATAAATTTTTCGCCCAAATAATTGTTAGCTTTTATTTTATAATCCCACATCGGAAAAAGAAAAAAAAAAAGTGAGTTATTTCACTTATATAAAGTGAATCTTATAAAGAGGGTTTTGAAGGAGGAGTTTTCTAGAAACTTTAAACCCTCATTCAAAAATTATTGATTTTTTTTTTTAAATTTTAAGCAATTAAGAAAATTTTCATTGGTTAACTTCCATTTACCTTTTATTTTACAATCCCAAATCGGAAAAAAAAGAGAGGAAAAAGTGAATTATTTCATTTACATAAAGTGAATCTTATGCTCCAATTTATATAAATTATTGAATTTTCTTAATTTTAAACAATTAAGAAAATTCTCATTAGTTAGCTTCCATTTAACTTTTATTTTACAATCCCACATCAGAGAAAGAAGGAAAAAGTAAATTATTTCATTTATATAAAGTGAATCTTATGTTTCATTTATAGTAAAAGAAGATTTTTAGTAAGAAGCCCTATAATCAATATCATTTTATTTTTATTTTTTTAATTTTAAACAATTAAGAAAATCTCCATTAGTTAGCCTCCATTTAACTTTTATTTTACAATCCCACATAAATGTTTTGATTTTAAAAATAATTTTGTATGAGATTTTGAAACTCTCATAATATTTAACATTAAAATAATTACAATCTCACATCGAGAAAAGAAATAAAAAGTGAGTTGTTTCACTTATATAAAGTAAATATTATATTCTAATTTAATATTATAGTATTGTGCATGTTTCAGTTCAAGATGGTTTAAATTTTAAAATAAAATTTAAAGGTTTTAATTAATTAATTTTGTTGTAAATTGGTTGGTCTTTTGACTTAGCCGATTAGGCTGAATCGTTTTTGGTTTGATTGATTCACTATTTTTAGCTATTTTATCAAAACATATTGTTTAGATTTGTTTGATTTGAAATAAATTAAGATTGATCTTATTAAAAATTGAACTGTTATCCCAGTTAAGCAATCCAAGGGGGTTGAATTGGGTTATTAAAAAATGTTACAATATTAAAAAATAATAAACACAATATTCAGAATTTTAACAAATAAAAAACAGAACAATAATTATCAATATAAAAGTAAGAGAGATATGGAGAGAAAATCAAACACTTGAGATTTATAATGGTTCGGCACGCCGGGCCTATGTCCACTCTCCAAGGAACCTCCTTGACAATTTCTTTACTATCAAAATGAATCAATACACTACCAAGGCTTCACCAAGCTTGTGGATTTTGTACAGTTTTTACTTTTATCTGTTAAGCCTTACTCAACAATAAATTCACCACTCTTACAAAATTTCTTCACAAAATAATAAATAAGGATAAGAGGTACTTCAACCCTCTTTTATAATAATTCTCTCACAAAGAGTAGATATGAAAGTGTAAAAACAAATACTACACTTAGATTTGAAAGTGAAAGAGTATAATACAATCAAAAGTTTGGAGCACACCTATTTTTTCTCTTCAAGTTCTTGATTTTTCTCTACACAAAACACTTCTATTTATACACAAAAATATACCCGTTAGAAGTAGGACCCTCCTTGCTGACGCCATGGATTACGTGGGCACGCTCCTTGACAGAACAAAAAGCATCTATTTTATTTGCAATAAATATAACATGTGGCACCATTTTCTTTTGTCAAAAATTGTGGCTAGATATTTGAACAAACTTACTAACATGTGGATTTTGACCATTGTATATATTTATATATATAAAGAATTGAGGTAAAAATAATGTGCCTGCAAAGTCCACATTTTCCTTTTTATAAAATTAATTTATATAGAAGATGTAGTTTTCTTTTTATTTGTCAAACTTTACATTTGTTTTTTTGTCCTTTTTACTTTGTCAAACTTTTGCTAAATCACCAAGGTTTTGAATATATAATTCAATCAACACTTTTGAATATAATATCATGTATATATATAAGATGCAATCCCCAGCATTGCTAACGTAAAATAATTGCTCATGATACTTATTATGTAGGTATGTCCTACATATAAAAAGATGCAAAATAGTTTTGAATTCGGTACAATATGTATCAAAAAGATATAATACAATTTTACTCAAAAGTGACAATCACATCAAATTTGTCAAAAGATGAATAATGATCAACCGAATTATTCAAAACATGAATAGTAAAATTTTCAAAATATTTTTATTTAAATAATATTTATAACAAATGTATCATACAATATACATTTTAAATAGATAATATTTCGTGTCAAATAATATAAAATATGTATATTATTTATAAATTTTTAATTAATATTTTAGACATTGTCAAAATTAAATAACATGATTAACAATCTCCTCCTTTTTTATGATGACAATATTTGTATGGATTTGACACAAAATAAAAATCAACAAGTTATTTGATAATTTTGCAACATAAGCTAAAGCACATGCACGCACAACAATTCAAAATCATATTTTTTTTCTCTCCCTTTGACATCATCAAAATAAAATATAGAGATAGGAAACAAACACATTTGATAAAATAATCTGAGATGCCAAAAATATAATAATGGTCCTTAAGTCTTATCAAGATCATTGTGTGGATTTTGGAGCAGCTCTGGCGCTCAAAATGTTGACAAACAAGAGATTTGAGCAAATATGCATCGAGTATTTGATCGGTGGAGTGTATAAAAAGTGACAAAGAGGATAGGTAGAGATACGAAATAGTCAAGCGTTGTTAGAAAAAATTTGTTTTATCTTCTTGTATAATCATGTCATTCCTTACCTTAGCTATCAATGGTTCTGACATGCATGGGGTGCCTATAATGCAGGCAAATGAGAGGTTACCAATGGTGCAGTCACACACTATTCCTGTAAACGAGAGTCCTAATGTTGTTGGTAATCATAATGATATCGGTGCTATTAATAACATTACGGCTTTGAGTACACAGGTAATGACTGCAGTTTCCAATATGGTTGACAACTACAAGCAAGAATACAAGAAAATCAACAATGGAGAGATGAGGTGTGCTTATTAAAATAACAACTAGCTAATATCCGTCAGGAGAAGAGAGAGCTAGAAAGGAAAAATTCACGGTTGGAGAATGCGATGCAATATTATGCAATGGTTATAATGCCAAGACTCACAGAAGTCGAAAATAAAGAGAGGCTTGTAAAGAAGGCTCATAAAAAGTTGTTAAGAGAAGTGAAACGAAAAAAAAATCTGTGAAGCTTTCTGAAAACTTACATGTAATCGAGTAATATTTTCTTTTTCTGAAATAAAATTGCAAGTATTTCTTTTTAAAAAAAATTTTGTCTTGGCAAAAAAAAAATTATTGATGCAGATAGAGTAAAAATTATATATACCCCCTAAAATTATGTACAGAATATACAAACACCCTCTTAAGATTACTCGTGTTTTTATATTTTATTTTTATTTCATTGATGTAATCTTAAAATATTACATAATACGAATCTCTCCCTATGTTAATGCACAAAAGAAAATTACACAAATTGTAAAAAACAGATTACCAATTTATAATGCCAAAAACAACTATACCAAGTGCACTAGCATAAAAAGAGAAAATACAAATAAAAATAATTTCTTAAGACAGGGTAGAAGCAATTATTATTAAATCCAAGAGAGTTTGGAGCACATACAATCATATAAAAAAAATATAATACAGTGCAAAAATAATTTTAAGATGTTGATTGGAAATAATGGAGAAGATTGGAGATAAATCTTTGTAGATCGGTGATGGATCTTGGTGGGTCAGTTACGGATCTTAATGGATCAATAATGAAACTTGAGGAATCAGAAATGATGTCGAAAATCGGTGATGAAGATTTTGTGGAGAGCAGTGATGGATCTGGGTAGATCGGTGAGGGATTTGGGTAGATGATGGTAGTAATGGAAGTGATGGATGACGTTGTGGATGGTGGAGTTGGTGGTGGACGATGGTGAGGATGAAGCTGGTGTCTGAGGACGAGAGGAAGAAAAAGAGAGCGAGAGAATGAGAGAATCAGAGCGAGAGTGAGAGAGAGAGAGAGAGAGAATATATATAATATATATATATATATATATATTGAAATTTTTAATTTTAATTTTATTTATTTATATTTAAAAGAATAAACATCATATAGGAGTATTTATCATACCAAGTTCAATTCTAATATAATAAAATTGTTCTTTATTAAGAGGCTTGGTAAATATGTCAGCTAATTGACGATTTGTAGGCATAAATTCGAGTTCAATATCACCTTTGAGTGCATGATCTCTTAGAAAATGATGTCTTATTTCAATGTGTTTAGTGTGTGAGTCCTAAATAGGATTTTTTGAAAGGTTAATGGCACTTGAGTTGCCACATTTCATAGGAATATAATCATATGAAGTCCAAAATATTGAAGTTGTTGTTTCATCCAAAACAATTGTGCACAACACCTAGCGACGGCAATATGTTCTTCTTCAGCAGTTGACAGAACCACTGAGTTTTTTTTTTTGAAAAACCAAGAAGTGAGTGTCCAAAAAAGTGACAAGCACCACTTGTGCTTTTTCGATCAAGTCTACATCCCGCAAAGTCGACATCCGAGTAACCAAAGAGTTCAAAAGTGGTTCCCTCAAGATACCATAATCCCAAATTTGGAGTGCTAACTAGATATCTAAAAATACGTTTGACTGCGGTGATGTGTGACTCTTTAGGTGCGGATTGAAAATGTGCACACATACAAATACTAAACATTATATCGGGTCTACTTGCAGTAAGATAGAGTAAGGAACTAATCATACCTCGATATTTCTTTTCATCTACAAGTTTACCTTACTTATCTTTGTCAATTTTTGTTGATGTGCTTATTGGAGTTGTTGCAGGCTTTGATGATTCCATTTCAAACCTTTTAAGTAGATCCTTGATATATTTCGTTTGATTTAAATGAATTTTATCATTAATTTGTTCAATTTGCAGACCAAGGAAATAATTTAACTCACCCATCATACTCATTTCAAATTCACCCTGCATATCTTTAGCAAACTCTTTGCACAAATTTTAATTTGTAGCACCAAAAATAATATAATTAACATAAATTTGAACAATTAGTGTATCCTCCTTTTTGGTTTTTATAAAAAGTGTTGTATCAATTTTTCCTCTAGAAAATCCTTTGCCAAGTAGAAAATTATTTAATCTTTCATACTACACTCTAGGAGCTTGTTTTAAACCATATAGGGCTTTTGAAAGTTTAAAAATATGACCCGAGTATTTATGATTTTCAAAACTGGAAGGTTGTTCAACATAAACTTCCTCCGAAATGTATCAGTTTAAGAAAGCATTTTTAACAACCATTTGATACAATTTGAAATCTTTAAAGCATGTAAAAGCAAGTAACATTCTAATAGCTTTAAGTCTAGCAACCGGTGCAAAAGTTTCATCAAAATCAATGCCTTCTTCTTGATTATAACATTAGGCTACCAATCTAGCTTTATTTCTAGTTACAATTCCGTATTCATCCATTTTGTTTCGAAAAACCCATTTTGTTCTAATAACTGGATGATCCTTAGGCTGAGAGGTCAAAAACCAAACTTTATTTATTTCAAATTGATTTAAATCTTCTTGTATTGCTAAAATCTAATTTTTATTTTTTTCAGTATCTAAAAACGATTTTGGTTCAATTTGTGAAACAAATGATAAGTTACCACAAAAATTTCTAATAGAAGAACAAGTTTTTATACCTTCCGCTGCATCACCTATGATAAGGTCTTTATGGTGGCCATGAACATACTTCTATTCCTTTGGTAAATTTGATTCGTTTTCTAGACAAGCATATTCTGCTTGAAGATTTTTCATTGTAGTTTCTTATTTTTGTTTAGGAGATGAATTTTCTTCATTTGTTATGTAAATGCTCTCCATTCTTAGATGTGTTTCTGCAGTATCATCACTTACAAGATTTTTGAAAACAACATTGTTAGATTCGTCAAAGGCAACATGTACAAATTCTTCAACAAGTAAAGTTCTTTTATTGAATACCCTATAAGCTTTACTAGAATTCGAATAACCAAGAAATACAGTTTCATCTGATTTAACATCAAATTTTCCTAAGTTATCTTTATTGTTATTTAATACAAAGCATTTACAACCAAAAACACGCAAGTGACTAATATTAGGCTTTCTACCTTCCAAAGTTCATAAAAGATTTTCTTAAGAATAGGTCTAATCATGACACGATTTACAACATAACATACAGTGAAAACGGCTTCAGCCCAAAAATATCTAGGTAAATTATTCTCATAAAGCATAGTACGGGCCATTTCTTCAAGAGTTCTATTTTTTCTTTCAACCACACCATTTTGTTAAGGAGTTCTAGGGGCTGAGAAATTATGATCTATTCCTAAATCATCACAAAACATAATAAAATCATCATTTTCAAATTCTCTACCATGACCACTTCTAATATTACAAATATTAAGATTTTTTTCATTTTGAATTCTTTTACAAAGTTTTAAGAAATTATGAAAAGTTTCATTTTTGTGTGTCAAAAATAATACTCATGTATATCTAGTATAATCATCATCATAAACAAGAGCATATGATTTTCCTCATAAACTTAATGTTCTAGATGGTACAAATAAATCAACATGCAAGAGTTGAAGCGGTCTAGTAGTTGAAACTATATTTTTGAATTTAAAAGAAACTCTAGTTTGTTTTCCAAGTTGGCATGCATCACAAAGTTTGTCTTTTTCAAAAATAATTTTTGGTAAACTAATGACTAACACATTTTTTAAAAGTCTGGAAATTAAATCAAAATGAGCATGTCTTAATCTTTTATGCCAAAGCTAGCCATTATCATTTATAACAGATAAACACTTAATGTTAAAATGAGAAGACAAATCATGCAAATCAAACACATATACATTCTTATGTCTATAACCTACGAATAAGGTTTTGTTTTCTAGGGTGTTCTCAATAGTGTAATGAGTTTTCTCAAAAATAATTCTATAACCTTTATCACATAATTGATTAATGATAAGCAAGTTATGTTTTAAAACTTCAACAAGTAAAACATTTTCAATAATAGAAGAAGAATTTTTACCAATACTTTCTACACCAATGATTTTACCCTTATTATTGTCGCTAAAAGTCACATATCTGCCATCCTTTGATTGAAGTATGGCGAACATAGATTTATTTCCAGTCATGTGCTTCGAACATGCACCATTCAGATACTATCTATCGTTACTAGATTTTGTCTTGAAACATACCTATAAAAATTTGATTTTTCTATTGGTACTTATATTTTCTTGGATCCATAAAAGTTAGAATTTGACACTCTTGAAATGTCCTTAGAGACCCACATCTTTTTTATTTTAGCAAAATGATTTTTTTTAATAGGACATGAAGGTGAAATATGACTTTTTGTACCACAAAAATGACATTTGAGATGAGAGTGATTAGAAGATGCATGCACAAAATCATTTTTGGCAGTTTTTACTTTTGAAAAAGGTTTATATCCAATTCTGGCTTTACCAAAAGTACGATTTTGATTTTCAAGAATTTGATCTAAAGTCTCTTTACCTTGAGTGAATTTGGAAAGAGTATTTTTCAAGTCTTTAATATTTTCTTTCAAAACAATTTTGTTCTTTTTTTAAAGACTCATTTTCTTTTTGCAATACAGCTAATCTTTTTTCAAAAATTGAAGACTCTTTTCGATTTAAAATATCATTTTCCTTTTTCATTTTCATGGCTTCATTTTCTACATCATTTATCTTGGAAGTTAAGGATTCATTTTCTTTTAATAAACTTGAAATTACTTTCTTTTGACAGTTATTTTTCAAACTAAGTTTCATAATTTCAGCATGTAATTCATCAAAAGCTGATTGTAATTCATCAAACGTAAAAAATTCTTCATTTACCTCATCTTTGTTTGTGACGCCCAAAATTTTTTTTGAAACGTCATAAGATTTAAATAGCAATAACTTGCTAGATAAAATTTTAACTACTAATTAGGAACTTTTAAATTCTTACATAGTCAAAGTCCAACAACAAAATAAAACTATAAGTTCACACACAACGTCACAACATAGTTAAACACTAATACAAGAAATAACAGGATTTTATTTTGATAAAATCTTGACTCTAAGTTAGCCAAGGTTCAATATTAGCAGCAGCTCCAATTTCAGCCTCAGTCCCTTCCTCGACATAATCTGGCATGAAACGCCAGGGTAACAAAATATATGCCATGAGTTTTGCAACACAGTAAGAAAACATAACCAACCTACCATTCTTTTTGAGAAGAATAATGAGATTACAAACACGAGATAATAATATAATTATAGACATAAATTACAACCATTAAAATAGTTCAAATAGTTTTAATAACTTAGGTGACCCTTGAAATCTCACCAGAGAGGTTTGGCTTACCAACCACTAAGTCATGGCCACGGTTAATTTGGAAACCCCCCCTTGGTCAAATATTCAAGAACGACCAAAGATGCCCACGCCCGGAGTTATATACCCAAGCCGTGACATCTGTGGTCTGCCCTAAGGGAACGGTCTGCCAGGGATACGTAGCTTCCCTGCATGCCACCCGCACATCCACCCATATTCCAAAACCAAATACCGATAAGGGTTCAAATAATCCCCATACCATCTTAGGGTTTCGCGACACAATTTACTTAAAAATTATTAAAAACCAGGGCTCACCCTGAATACCTGGTATTAACCCTCTGTCAGTAACTTTATATATATACCATTAATCATTTCGGTTAATTTATATATTAAACACAAATTATTCAATTCTCAATCACCAATAATGTTATACCAACTAAAACAAAACTTCCAACATTATACATGTCACACCAAAAATAATTCAACGTATAAAAGTTAATAGATAATTAATTTAAACCATGGCATGAACATAATAACTTAGATACAAGAAATAAACCATAATTACACCCATGCACAAATTTTGATTTACCAAATTAGACTTAGCACAATATTAAATAAATCACAACACACCCATACACGGATTACTAATTTATAATAGTTGATGGATTAGACCAACACAATACTGAAATGATGATTTTATCCTGTCCCGAAAATTTTAGATTGTAACTTAGGTATTAAAAATTATAAATAAATTATTTACACAATCCTAAAATTCATGCAATTGAACAAAATACACAATAGGGGTGTTTAGGTCACTTTTCAGAAAGAATTTCAGAAAAATAAGTTATAAATAATCCTGTAAAATTTTTAGCAATTTTTATGACACAAATTTGTCACATTTCCTTACATTAATTCCATGCTTAAATTTATAGATCAAATCCATAATCTAAAAATTTATCATGAAACTAGACTTCTCAAATTTCATCTTTTAGTTAAAAATTACCAAATTTGGCTTAGTATATAATTTTAAATAAATTTTCAAATACATAGTAAAATCTGTCTCACAATTCCAGATTTAGTTAAAACTTTGTATAAATTTGTAGAAAACTCAAAAATTGTTGCCAAAATTTCTGGATGAACTAGATATCATTATCAACAACTTTGTAGAAGAAATCATCTCGAAATTTTGAGTATAAAATTGTCTAAAAATTCGGGTAACATAGCTAGCAGATTCAAAAACGATTATTTTCAACACAGTTTTAGATTTAGTTAAAATTTTTGTAATAAATTCGTAGAAAACTCAAAAATGTTGCCAAAATTTCTGGATGAACTAGATATCATTATCAACAACTTTGTAGAAGAAATCATCTCGAAATTTTGAGTATAAAATTATCTAAAAATTCGGACAACATTCTGACAGATTCAAAACAGACAATTATTTTCAATCTTCTCTTTAAATGTTATAAACTATCACATGCAAGCTTTATTTTTTTTACAATAATAAGATGATTTTAAGACTATCAATATTTCAAACACTTGATATACACATCACAAAATTCCTACACATATATATAAAATTTCTATTTATGAGTAGTCATTTTAATCACAAGGACATAATCTGAAAACTTCACTAATAAAAAGAAATGAGAGGGTTGAGAGGGTTTTCTTACTTAGTTGTAGGGTTGAAATGGAATAATGAAATGGTAAGAAAATATGCAACCTCAACCTCCTCCTCTTCTTCCACAAGAATTCCCTCTATTTTTTTATTTATTTTTTGATTGGTCTCTGAACGAACACAGTGCGTATAAACACTGTATGTGGTATGAATTTATAGAGCCACTTCTCTGAGGCTCTCTCTCTCTCACACATTCTTTTCATTAATAAATCTATTCAGTTTCTCCAAGTTCTAAGAAATATGGCTTTCTCTAAATTCTAAGAAGGATGATGGGTTATGGGTCCCATACCAGCATGCAAACAAGCAGGTGGCATTGCCACGAAAATTTCTTCTTCTTTTTTTTTTGCTAATAATTTATAACAATAATTATTGAACATCCACAAAATTTTTATTCTTAATAAGGTCTTTGTTAGTGATTGAATTGGGTTAATTTAAAACTAATTTTTTTTTTACACTATTATATATTTTAGGTAAATTCTGAATAATATGAATGAATTAATTAATTTATTTATTTTCTTTTAAGAATAATTTAAATATGGGTTTTCATATCGCTTCCAAGTGTTATTAAGCATAGGTTAGCAACCTCATTTTTACAAACTTTGGTTTCTGAGTCACTTTCATCGCTATCTTCTCCCCATGCTGCAATCATGGCTTTTTTTTTGTCCTTCTTTAATTGTTTCTTAAGTTCCAGACATTCTGATTTGTAGTGTCCAGGTTTGTTGCATTCGTAGCAGATAACTTCAGATTTTTTGTGATTTTTTCCCCTTTGAAAATCCTTATTGTTGAAGTCTTTTCTGAAAAATTTTCACACGCCTTGTTTTTTTTCCACAAACCTTTTGAACTTCCTAGTGATGAATGTCATTTCCTCATCATCATTTGAATCATCTTCTTCATCTTCTTGATGTTTTAAGGTGGATGTGAAGGCTATTTCTTTCTTCTTGCTGTTGTTCTCATCTTTATTTCCTTCTTGCATTATGAACTCATGATTTAAGAGAGATCCCATTAAACTTATCTAGACTTAGCTTTGATAAATCATTGGCTTCGGTAATGGTAATGACTTTTTGTCCCAACTTTTTAGTAATGACCTAAGCACTTTTCTTACAATTTCAGCATTAGTATATATTTTTCCAAGAGAAGTTAAACCATTAATAATATTAGTAAAGCGAGTAAACATTTGAGGAATAGTTTCATCAGGCTTCATTTTAAAGAGTTCATAATTATAGACTAGTAAACTAACTCTAGATTCTTTAATTTGTTCGGTTCCCTCATGAGTCACTATAAGCTTATCCCAAATTTCTTTTGCGATTTTATATGTGGAAATTCTATTGAACTCGTTGGCATCTAAGGCGTAGGACAACATGTTTGTGGCTTTAACATTAATTTGGGCCATTCTAATATCTGATTCATTCCACTAATGTTCAAGTTTTGGTACCTTAAGGCCATCTACGATTTTGGTAGGAATATTTGGACCATTGTAAATAATTTTCCAGCATTCATAATCATTAGATTGAACATGCATTGTTATCCTAGTTTTCCAATAGCTAAAATTTGTGCTGCTAAACAATGGTGGCCTATTGGATGCTTGTCCCTCAAGTAAGGAATAACTGGGGGTTGTCATGATCTACTCTGAGGTGGTTAAGTTACACAAACTAGAGTCTAGGCTCTGATACCAATTGTTATCCTAGGTAGGCAACCCAAGAGGAGGTGAATTGGGTTATTAAAAAATGTTACAATATTAAAAAATAATAAACACAATATTCAGAATTTTAACAAATAAAAAACTAAACAATAATTATCAATATAAAAGTAAGAGAGATATGGAGAGAAAATCAAACACTGAGATTTATAGTAGCTCAACACGCCGGGCCTACGTCCACTCCTTAAGGAACCTCCTTAAGAATTTCTTTACTATCAAAATTAATCAATATACCACCAAAGTTTCACCAAGCTTGTGGATTTTGCACAGGTCTTATTTTTATCTATTGAGCCTCACTCAACAATAAATTCCTCACTCTTACAAAATTTCTTCACAAAATGATAAATAAGGATAAGAGGTACTTCAACCCTCTTTTACAATGATTCTCTCACAAAGAGTAGATATGAAAGTGTAAGAACAAAGATTATACTTAGATCTGAAAGTGAAAGAGTAGAATGCAATCAAAATTTTGGAGCACATAGATTTTTTCTTTTCAAATTCTTGATTTTTCTCTACAACAAACATTTCTATTTATACACAAAAATATACCCGTTAGAAGTAAAACGCTCGTTGCTGATGTCATGGATTATGTGGGCGCGCTCTTTGATAGAACAAAAAGAATCTATTTTGTTTTCAATAAATACAGCATGTGGCACCATTTTCTTTTGTTAAAAATTGTGGCTAGATGTTTGAACAAACTTACTAACATGTGGATTTTGACCATTGTATATATTTATATATATAGAAAGAATTGAGGTAAAAATAATGTGCTTGCAAAGTTCACATTTTCCTTTTTATAAAATTAATTTATATAGAAGATGTAGCTTTAGCATTTCAATTTCAAACTACAACATGTGAAATGTGTTGCAACTTTTCAACTTTTTCTTTTTATATTATATATATGTATATATATATAAGCAAAGGATGTATTTTCATCTTTGCTAATTTTATATTATAATATATATTTACATAATATATTTAAAGTATGTAAAATAATTGCACATGATACTCATTATGTGGGTATGTCCTACATACAAAAAGATGCAAAATAATTTTGAATTCAGTGCAATATGTATCAAAAAGATATATTACAATTTTACTCAAAAGAGACAATCATATCAAATTTGTCAAAAGATGAATAGTGATCAACCGAATTATTCAAAACATGAATAGTAAATTTTTCAAAATATTTTTATTTAAATAATATTTATAACAAATGTATCATACAATATATATTTTAAAAAAGTTTTAATTAACTAATTATGACCTAACCGATTAGGCTAAATCATTTTTTATTTGATTTGATTGATTTGTTGGTTTAATCGTGATTTTAGCGGTTTTATCAAAATGTATTGATTAGATTTGTTTGATTTGAAATAAACTAAAGATTGATTTGATTGAAAATTAAAAGACTGAGATTGCTTGATTAAAAATAAATTTTTCGCCCAAATAATTGTTAGCTTTTATTTTATAAGTACAACAATGAATGAATAATAACATAACAGTAGTCATTACACAGCAGCAATTTCGCTACTATTTTGACAAACAGTGGACTAAAACTCAATCCAAAAAACATTGAACCAATCCCAAAAACAAGAAAACAACACTCATTGGCAGTAAAACACCCAAACGAAAAAGTTTAAAACCAAATACCATCACCAACACATTACACTGAAGGGAAACAAAAAACAACACAACAGCACATATATGAATGTTACCAGAACAAACAACCCGTAAGGTTAGCCGAAAAACGCAGAAATCATGTACCGAAACACACCTATTTTCGGTGGTTATTTGCCAAAAACAGAGAAATAAAATCAACCGTAACATGCACGACATACACAAACACTCCCACACTCTAACCACTTTCGAAAAATACCTTACCCATTAAGGTACACAACAACACCCACTGACATTAAAACACAACCAATATAAAAATCATTACAAACACATAACATCAACAAACCCTTGCGTCCCAGATATATCAAAAAGCCACAAGAAAACAAACATAATGTTACCAGAATCGACATTGATAATATTTTAACAAATGTATCATACAAATATATATTTTAAATAGATAATATTTTGTGTAAAATAATATAAAATATGTATATTATTTATAAATTTTTAATTTATAGTTTAGACATCATCAAAATTAAACAATATGATTAACATGAACGACTGAAATTGCTTGATTAGAAATGAATTTCCGTCCAAACAAATGTTTACTTTTATATTACAATCCCGCGTCAGGAAATGGAGGATAAAATGAGTTATTTTACTATATAAATCTTATGCTCCCATTTAATATTGTAATGTTGTATATGTTGTAGTTCAAGACAGTTTAAATTTTAAAATTAAAATAAAATTTAAAAGTTTTAATTAATTAATTTTTGTATAAGTTGGTTGCTCCTTTGACCTAGCCGATAGGGTGAACCGTTTTCAGTTTGACTGATTTGCTGGTTTAATTGTGATTTTAGCGGGTTTATCAAAATATATTGATTAAATTTGTTTGATTCGAAATAAATTAAAAATTGACATAATTAAAGATTAAACGGCTAAGATTGTTTGATTCGAAATAAACTTCCTGCCCAAATAATTGTTAATTTTTAAACAATTAAGAAAATCTCCATTGGCTAGCTTTCATTTGATTTTTATTTTATAATCCCACATTGAGAAAAAAAGAAAAAAATGAATTGTTTCACTTACATAAAGTGAATCTTATTCTCCCATTTATATAAGCAAAATGAGATTTTTAGCGAGAAACCTTATGATCAATATCTCATACTAATTTTTTTTGATTTTCTTAATTCTAAACAATTATGAAAATCCTGATTGCCTAGTTTCCATTTAACTTTTATTTTATAACCCCACATAGAGGTTTTAATTTTAAAAATAATTTTGTGTGAGATTTTGAAACTCTCATAATATCTCTCCTTAAAAGTATTCTTTTATAAAATATATAAATATATCAATAATTTCAATGTCACTCTTACTGTTCCTTAATACAAAAATTATGAGATAATTATGATAATTTTAAATTTGTATTTAAAACTTATAAATTATGAGATAGATTATTATAATTTTAAATTTATATTATGTCGATTTTAAATTTAAATTAATAGATTGCTTTCTATATTTAGTGATAGTTTAAATTTTAATAAAATAAAATTTAAAAGTGTTAATTAATTAATTTTTGTGTAACTTAGTTGGTTTTTTGACCTAACTGATTAAGCTTAATTATTTTTTGTTTAAATGATTTGCTTATTTAACCGTGATTTTAGCAGTTTTACATGGTACGATGATTCTTTCTTACTCATTAAATTTTTAAAAATTCTTCAATTATTTCCCTTTCAAAAACCAATATGATAATTTTTTAAAATTCATATATTTTTATTTTAAAATAGTGAAGTATTAGAATTATGTCATTTTGTTTTATAACAAAGCATAATTTTAATTATTAATTGTCAATACAATAATTTTAATCTATCTATACTATATATTATAGTAAAGGAACACTTGTAAAAGATTCCGTAAACTTATATGTAAAATTTTATTTATGTGAGATAAAATATAAAAAAATTAAATATAATTATCATATTTTTAATAAATAATATATTATTTTATCTTTTGCATAGCACGGGTGATATGTTAATTATTGATTAAAGTAAATGTTATATAGTCTTCGTTTGGCGTCCCAATCTTGGCCTAAAATAGTCACCAAATAATAAAATAGGTTAAAAAGTTAATAAGATAAATTCATTTTTTCTCTCATAAAAGTCAAAAAAAGCCAAAAAAATTAATTCCAAATGAAACTTTTTAGCGCAAACTAAAATAATCACAATAACCAAAAAACCAATTCACTCCCCAAACCAACCCATACTGGGCCTCGTTTGGCAAATGGATTTTTTAGCCAAAAAGTTACTAAAAAAATCAAAAAGCCAACAACCAATACCCAAAAGTTAAAGATTTATTTTTTCTCTCTACTTTTTGTACATCTTTTCATAACAAATCAAAAAGTCATCCCAAATATACTAATTTTTTTTACATCACATTTTAACTAAAAATCTAAAAAATTACTAAAAAAACATGTTCCCAAACGAGGACCTCGTAGTCTGAAAACGTGGTAGATCTTGAGCGGTTGGTAACAACAGTTCCGTTTTGTAGCTCGAATTTCGTTTGGCCCGAGTGGCTCGACGGCCCAAAACGACGTTGTTTTGGGCAGTTTTTTTTTGGGGTCATTTTCTCTCTGCAGATAAAGAAGAAGGAGGATGTGGAAAATGAGGAGGAGAAAAGAGGAAGTTGTGTGAGAGATTCATTCTGATACAAAAAAACAACACCAAATCATCAACATCAACAACAAACAACACCAAGCTGATAAAAAAAAAAAAACAATAAACAACACCAAATTAGAGAGATTCATCCTTTGTTTTTTTGAAGATCAAAAATCAAACCCAAAAATCCAAAAATTAAACCAAAAAATCAGAGAGATTCAATCCAAAAATCCAAAATCAAAATCAACACATCATCATCATCATTATCATCATCATCAACAACACATCATCATCATCATTATATGCAAATCTGTACCCAGGCGGCGCCGGTGATGGCGTTAGTGATAGCGGCGCCGGTGGTGCTCCTCTCTCTGCCCCTCCCTCTTCTCTTCTTTCTCCTCTCTTCTCTTTCTACCTCCTCTGTTTCAACGACATAAGAGAGGGAAAGAAAGAAAGAAAAAAAATAAAAAGATACCCAAAAAAAAAACCCACAAAATGACTTTTTTGGGGTATTCGAGCCACTCGGGCCAACTTTTTCTCAAGCTACGAAGGATTATTGTGGTAACAATTCAAAAGTGTGTGGGACTTGATTGGAAACAACCACCTCCATTTTTGGGGTAGGGATACAAAGAAAATTATTAAATATTGGGAAATTTTAATATTCAAGAGGGATGTATTATATGTATTTTTAATTATGATATCTTATTTTTTAGTTATGATATTATTTTAACAATGACTCATGAGATTTTTAGTTATATGCCATATTATATTTAGTTATTATATATATATATATATATATTTGGACAGATTATCTACGCCTCCCTTGAGGTTTAACAAAATTATAGATTCCTCTGAGATTTCAAAAATTACATCCCGCCCCATCGCAATTAACGCTATTAACGGATATCATAAATTGACGTATTCTTTTATAAAATATATAAATATATCAATAATTTCAATGTCACTCTTACTGTTCCTTAATACAAAAATTATGAGATAATTATGATAATTTTAAATTTGTATTTAAAACTTATAAATTATGAGATAGATTATTATAATTTTAAATTTATATTATGTCGATTTTAAATTTAAATTAATAGATTGCTTTCTATATTTAGTGATAGTTTAAATTTTAATAAAATAAAATTTAAAAGTGTTAATTAATTAATTTTTGTGTAACTTAGTTGGTTTTTTGACCTAACTGATTAAGCTTAATTATTTTTTGTTTAAATGATTTGCTTATTTAACCGTGATTTTAGCAGTTTTACATGGTACGATGATTCTTTCTTACTCATTAAATTTTTAAAAATTCTTCAATTATTTCCCTTTCAAAAACCAATATGATAATTTTTTAAAATTCATATATTTTTATTTTAAAATAGTGAAGTATTAGAATTATGTCATTTTGTTTTATAACAAAGCATAATTTTAATTATTAATTGTCAATACAATAATTTTAATCTATCTATACTATATATTATAGTAAAGGAACACTTGTAAAAGATTCCGTAAACTTATATGTAAAATTTTATTTATGTGAGATAAAATATAAAAAAATTAAATATAATTATCATATTTTTAATAAATAATATATTATTTTATCTTTTGCATAGCACGGGTGATATGTTAATTATTGATTAAAGTAAATGTTATATAGTCTTCGTTTGGCGTCCCAATCTTGGCCTAAAATAGTCACCAAATAATAAAATAGGTTAAAAAGTTAATAAGATAAATTCATTTTTTCTCTCATAAAAGTCAAAAAAAGCCAAAAAAATTAATTCCAAATGAAACTTTTTAGCGCAAACTAAAATAATCACAATAACCAAAAAACCAATTCACTCCCCAAACCAACCCATACTGGGCCTCGTTTGGCAAATGGATTTTTTAGCCAAAAAGTTACTAAAAAAATCAAAAAGCCAACAACCAATACCCAAAAGTTAAAGATTTATTTTTTCTCTCTACTTTTTGTACATCTTTTCATAACAAATCAAAAAGTCATCCCAAATATACTAATTTTTTTTACATCACATTTTAACTAAAAATCTAAAAAATTACTAAAAAAACATGTTCCCAAACGAGGACCTCGTAGTCTGAAAACGTGGTAGATCTTGAGCGGTTGGTAACAACAGTTCCGTTTTGTAGCTCGAATTTCGTTTGGCCCGAGTGGCTCGACGGCCCAAAACGACGTTGTTTTGGGCAGTTTTTTTTTGGGGTCATTTTCTCTCTGCAGATAAAGAAGAAGGAGGATGTGGAAAATGAGGAGGAGAAAAGAGGAAGTTGTGTGAGAGATTCATTCTGATACAAAAAAACAACACCAAATCATCAACATCAACAACAAACAACACCAAGCTGATAAAAAAAAAAAAACAATAAACAACACCAAATCAGAGAGATTCATCCTTTGTTTTTTTGAAGATCAAAAATCAAACCCAAAAATCCAAAAATTAAACCCAAAAATCAGAGAGATTCAATCCAAAAATCAAAAATCAAAATCAACACATCATCATCATCATTATCATCATCATCAACAACACATCATCATCATCATCATCATTATATGCAAATCTATACCCAGGCGGCGCTGGTGATGGCGTCAGTGATGGCGGTGCCAGTGGTGCTCCTCTCTCTTCCCCTCTCCCTCTTCTCTCTCTTTCTCTTCTCTTCTTTCTCCTCTCTTCTCTTTCTACCTCCTCTGTTTCAACGACATAAGAGAGGGAAAGAAAGAAAGAAAAATAATAAAAAAATACCCAAAACGACGTTGTTTTGGGTATTCGAGCCACTCGGGCCAACTTTTTCTCAAGCTACGAAGGATTATTGTGGTAACAATTCAAAAGTGTGAGGGACTTGATTGGAAGCAACCACCTCTATTTTTGGGGTGGGGATACAAAGAAAATTATTAAATATTGGGAAATTTTAATATTCAAGAGGGATGTATTATATGTATTTTTAATTATGATATTTTATTTTTTAGTTATGATATTATTTTAATAATGACTCATGAGATTTTTAGTTATATGTCATATTATATTTAGTTATTATATATATATATATATGTGGACAGATTATCTACACCTCCCTTGAGGTTTAACAAAATTATAGATTCCTCTAAGATTTCAAAAATTACATCCTGTCCCATCGCAATTAACGCCATTAACGGATATCATAAATTGACGAAAATGCACTTTTGACAAATAAGGGCAAATTACCTACACTCTCTTGAGATTTAACTAATTTACAGATTCCCTTGAGGTTTAGCTAAATTATCATTTTTAAATAAGTTATGAAATGCAAAATTAAAATGGAAAAACACTTATCATACTATAAAAAATTAAGGTTTTAGAGGCCAAAATTTAGGGACAAAATTATTTTTAAAAGACCAAATATTTTTGTTGCAAAAAGTATCGTTATTATATTTTTAGCGACGAAAATTGAACATTAGTGATTAATTATTATCTTTTTGGTATCAATTTTTTTGTTTCAAAAAATAAACCATGTTGAGACCAAATTATTTTGTCCCTAAAAGTCAATTTATTATTGACATTTTCGAAATTTTATCACTAAAAACCTTATTTTTGACTTTTTAAAGTGACATTTTAGCAACTATCCTCATGACGATAGAAATTAGTTCCTAAATGTCTTTTGCAATAAAATTTTCACTTTTAGAGATCAAAAAAATTGATCTCTAAAACTCTTATATGTTGTAGTGTCAGATGGTAAAAATATTATAAAATTAACAAATAATTAAATAAGTTAAAACACAAGAAATGACTTGTCAAAAAATTCTTAGAATATGTTTGGTTTGATTTTTAGAAATTTATTTTTAATTTTTTTTAAAAATTAAAAATTAATTTGGTTAAAAAATAAAAAAAAATATTATTTTTGTATAATTTTATCTTTTGAGCGGTTAGAAATAATTTTTACAAATTAAATATATTTTTTATATTTATTTTTATTAAATTAGTTTTTATTTTTTTTTAAATTATGAATTTTTTTTTCTTCTAAATATGATATCTTATAAAGATCCACTTTGATAGGCCATTCAGGCGTATGAGGATGTTAAGATAGTTGACAGGAGTGAAAACACAGAAAAAGAGATGGAAAATGAAGAACATGGTGTTATGGATCACTCACTAGAATCCAATGGCAGTTTAGATCTTTCAAATCAAATCATTATTGTTATTTTTCATTCCTATATGAAATATGAGATGTACAAAAAAACTCACCATGGAGATATATGTTCCTCAAACTTATTTATTTTGATGATTTATTTAATTATGTTTTAATTTATTTGAAAGAGAAAAATAGAATCCAAAATTTATTTTGATGATTTATTTAATTATATTTTAATTTATTTGAAAAAGAAAAATAGAATCAAAATTTATATTGTCCCATTATTTCTCACCTAAACCTTTATCCTAAATGTTGTTAGAATGTATTTAATATTTGATTAAATCAAGAGTTTAAACAGCTCAAAACAGAGGTTCAAACAGCTCAGCATAACAGCAGTTCAAAAGGTTCAAGTTGAAGATATTCAAATTGGTAATGATTGAAGTACAACGGCTATAAACGACTATAAATTCAAATGAATACAACGGCTATAAACGACTATAAATTCAAATGAATACAACGGCTATAAGTTTCATTATATATACCAAAGCCTCTAATGTAAACAAGTTTAAAAAAAAAACAGAAATATTCTTTGATCTATAATCACTCACATCTATTCTCTGAAAAATTCTCTAAGAAGTGTTTTTAAATTTTTGTTTACATCCTCTCTTAGAAATTATACACTGAACCTTATAGCATTAAACTCATCTTTCTTGTGTATGGTTTATAGAAAAATCAGAGTTTCATTTTTATATATATCTTTGAGAAAAAATTATTGTAGTTTTCTGTGAAAGCAAAAATACCTTCTTTTCAACTTTGTAAAAGTGTAGTACACTCAGTATTCTTGACTTAGAAAGTCTGTGTAAAATCTGTGGAGGATTGCTCCATCTATGAAAAGGTTGCTAGCATCCTGTGAAGCTAGAAGATAGTGGAAAATCTCAAGTGAAGCTTGAGGAGTGAATGTAGGCTTGGTTGAAGCCGAACCACTATAAATCTATTTGTCTCCTCTTTCCTAATCTCTTTATTTTCCTATTACTGCTATATCTATCTAATATTCATGTTCTAATAATTTGATTTACCCTGTATATTAGTTATACTTCATTATTATTTTGCTTGATCATTTACTGCTAAGTTCATCATTGTGCTTGTTAATAATTTGTTATACTAGTAGTTAATTTTATTGTGTTATTATTAATTTTAATTTTTAGAAACCTAATTCACCCCCTCTTAGGTTGCTTTTTGGATAACAATATTGTTTATCAATTTATATTTTGCTGATATCAACTAACCATTCTTAACATTTAATTAACGGTAGGAGTTAAATTGTTATTCGAATATAAATCTCAAGGGGCGGAATGTAATTTCTGAAACCTTAGGGAGGAATTTGTAATTTAGCTACACCTCAAGAGAGGTGTGGTTAATTTGCCCTATATTATTTTAGTTATGACTGTAAAATTATATCATTTTCTTCTTGAGTTATAAAATACATGTTTGTATCATAGTATTTTTCTTAAATGTTTTACCAAATGTCTCACATGAATTTAGATTTCACAAACCCAAGTAAAACATTTGGTAATAAGTGTGAGACCTACACCTATATGAGGCATTTGATAAAATTTTTATAAAAATGTTGACGTCCTTAAGCTCAATTTGATTAGTTAGATAATATAAGAAAGTGAAAGAAAAAGAAAAAAATATAATTTTTTATGTATTTGTTTAAATACAGTCTTAAAAAACAATAAAAATTAAAATTTTCTGTACGGGCTAACAATTTCATACAAAATATACATAAAAATTTATTTTTTCACAAATCTTGACAAAAATTATTTTATTTTATTTTTTATCTATATTTCTCTACTCCCTATTATACCATGATTATATTTATTTTCTATTATTTTATTATAAAATATCTCATCTATTCAAACATACATAAGAAAATAAACTTTTATTTCTTTTCTCTTATTTTTATTTTTTTTTTTGAAAAATGTTTCGTAGCTCAAATTTTGTGGTTCAAAAGTGGCTCAAATGGCCAAAACGACGTCGTTTTGGCCATTTTTATGTTGTTTTGTACTCAAAACGATATCGTTTTGGTCATTTGAGTCACTTTTGAACCATAAAATTTGAGTTACGTAACATTGTCGTTTTTTTTCTAAACAAACGAGCCTCAGCATTTTTCTTTTATTTTTTTTGGAGTCCAATTAGTGACGCACATTCTCTGGGTCCGGACTTCTTCCTTCTTCAACTTCGCTTTGTCTGGTTTGTCACCGTCTTGGATTCTTCCAGAATCACAGATACTACCATTGCAAACTTGCACGCAAACTACTCTCTCTCTCTCTCTCTCTCTGTCTGTGTAGGTCTGCTCAAATTCACTCTCAATCATATCATACACACATTTCAATTCCAATATCGAGAATCGAACACCAAGCTGAATCAATGGCTTCACTACTCTCAACTACACCTATTTCACCATCAACAACCACTCTTCTCCCAACTCTTCTCTCTCTTCATCCCTCCAAATCCTCATTCCTCCCTCCAACGCCTCGGAGGAGGTCACTTCTCTCTCCTCTCCGCGTAGCTGCTCCGCCTCCAACCACCGCCGCCGAAGAACAATCCCAATCTCTCTCCGACGGAGTAGAAATCGAGACCCAAGATCATGAAGAGAGCTCTTCCTCTAAGTTCTCTTGGAGAGACCATTGGTACCCTGTCTCTCTAGTCCAAGATCTCGACCCTCGCATCCCAACCCCATTTCAGCTCCTCAATCGCGACCTCGTCCTCTGGTTCGATCGATCTTCCTCCCAATGGGCCGCTTTCGACGACAAATGCCCCCATCGTCTCGCTCCTCTCTCTGTAAGGCCTCCAATTTGATAAATTTAGGGAATTTTTGGATTAATTTTGGGGATTTTGATGATGGGTTTTTGGTGTTTTTTTAGGAAGGTAGGATAGATGAAAATGGGCACTTGCAGTGTTCGTATCACGGCTGGTCTTTTGATGGTTGTGGATCTTGTACTCGAATCCCTCAGGCCTCGTCAGAGGGGCCTGAAGCTCGAGCTGTTCGATCTCCGAGAGCGTGTGCGACTAGGTTTCCGACTATGGTGTCTCAGGGTCTGCTCTTTGTTTGGCCAGATGAGAATGGCTGGGAGAGAGCTCAAGCCACCAAACCCCCCATGTAAATTCTCTTTTCTGTTATTATATGTCTCCTTATTTATATGCATATATTTAAATAATGTATAATTTATATGTTTGTTAATTTAAAAAAGCTGAATAGGAATATGGGTTTTTCAATATTTTATTGATGTGCTTTTGTTCTTTGTGGGGATTGTTTAGGTTGCCCAATGACTTTGAGAAGCCCGAGTTTTCAACAGTGACGATTCAGCGCGATTTGTTCTATGGCTATGATACCCTCATGGAGAATGTCTCTGATCCTTCCCACATCGATTTTGCTCATCACAAGGTGAAAATTCTTGTATCTAAGCAATTTGGCTTTGTATCTGATCACAAACATGAACCAAAACTTTAGGAGCGCTGTCCTTATTCATGTTTATTAGGGTTATTAAATTCCAAATATTAGTGAAGTTGGAAAGAGATACAATTTTCTAATGCTAGGTGGGCGGCACTTAGGTAGTTAATGATATTTCTCAGATATTATAAAAGACTGTTAAATGCTCCATGAGTAGAAACGAGCGCGCTCACAGTAGTAAATGGTGAAGTGATCAGTAGTTTCAATATTTTATTTTATTTTGGATCAGCAACGAAAGATTGGTAATGTTTTGATTCTAAGGTCATTCCAAGATACATAGACAACATTGATACGTGCAATATATTTTAGGTGAATTGCACCATTGCAGCTCTATATGTTTGCTGTTAATCAACAAATTCTTATCATGTCTGGACAGCATGAGGGAGACAAAACTATTCTTCCGACATAGCACAATCAAGTGCATGAAATTAACAGTTCACCTAATAAATGTTTTCTGTTAAATTTTATATCTAGAATGTTAGATCTATAATATTTCAGGGCTGATGCCTGTTGGGAGGAATGCTGTAGATCTCAATAGTATGACATAACTGCAAAAATGCTGGTGTACCATTGAAACCTTCACACAGTAAGACAAATCAATGAGTCTAGATATCATAATATCTCCAAGTTGAGATGGAACGTGGCAAAGTAATTCTAGAACGCTGTTGTTACATGTCGATCTCCAACTTCTGTTTTTTTTGGAATCACCTTGTGAAATATTTGTGAGAGATTGCTTGGGGTTTTGAGGGTCTTGTATAAGTGAGGGTCTCATCACCCAATAATTTTAGGTGATCTCAGCGTAACAATTAAGAGATGTGTGTTTTAATATATCTATATTCCTTAGAAACTGAGTGATGGATAAATTCTTTATAGTTTCTTGAAACATAGTTGCATATGCTCGTGCCTAGATTTACATTTCTGTCCAAAGAGTGCCCTTGTCAAGATGTTCCTACTGTATATATTGCAATCCCTTGCTACACAACTACATATGCTCTGGTTCTTCATTGCCTTGGAGATTCATGGAGTTAGGGGAATTCAATTATTCATTCATCAGTGTTGTTGCAAATTACATGTGTGTTACTCAACAAGGAATGAAGTCCGTAGGAACTTTTTTTTGGAAGCTGACTTATTTGCACATGCTTAGCTACTACATAATCAGAAGCTATGGCTACTGTCTGCTGATGCTTTGCTGAATCATTTTACAGGTCACAGGAAGAAGGGATAGAGCCAAGCCTTTGCCCTTCAAGATGGAGTCTACTGGCCACGGGGGCTTTGCTGGATCAAATGATGATAACCCAAAAATCAGTGCTGAATTCATCGCACCTTGTTATTACATAAATAAGTAAGTTCATAACTTCCAGATAAGTAGTATAACTTGTGCACGTGTCCTGCTGCTCTTCAGCTTGTGAATTTTGTCTAATGGCCAAATTTAATTGTCAGAGTTGAGCATGCCTTCGGTTAGATGGAGGCTTTAATTTTTTGGCCCCTCTAACAAGTTCTGATACTTTATTACTATCGTAACAGGTAGTGCAACCAGCAACCTATATATACAAAGGGCAAAAATCGAACATAAAAAACTCATTTGTAAAAAACTTCTGTACTGCAATGCATGATTGCAAATTCTCTAAGATACCCAAAAAGTCAAGTGAGGGTTTAACCCTTCCCATCACTCATCACCCATCACCCAACAGAATAGAATTCTCAAAAAATTGCTTGTTTTAGGATGCTGGCTCTCCACTCTTGCACACCTTCAAAGGATCAGCCTCTTGCTGAATGAAGGGGAGCTGCAGTCCCAGTCTTCCTTCTACTTGGGATTTTGCCTCTCCAAAAATGAAGCAAGTCAGCCACAGAACAAGGAAAGCCCAAAGCATCCTAACTTACTTGTGAAAGCTACTAACATAAGTATTCTAATTTCAATTTATTTGGAACAAATTTTAAGGCCTCGTTTGGCAACAGGCCGGTTTAGCCAAAAAGTAACTAAAAAAGCCAAAAAGTTACTAAAAAAGCCAATAACTCATACCAAAAAGTCAAAGATTATCTTTTCTCTCTACTTTTTGCACATCTTTTCGTAAAAAGTCAAAAAGTTATCACAAACATACTAGTTTTTTTTAGCACATATTTTAGCCAAATAGCCAAAAAGTTACTAAATTAGCATGTTCTCAAACGAGGCCTAAATTTTTGTTCCATCTGGGAACTTAAGTTTTTGTTTGCTATCTATTATTTGAAGGATTTTCGTATTTGATGTTGGGTTGTTGTGAGGGCTGGTGGCCTTTTATGCATTTGCTCATGCTTGTGTTGGTCAATCTTCTAATTTTTTGTTGTCTTTTCAGAATAGAGATTGACACGAAGCTTCCTATTGTGGGTGATCAAAAATGGGTAATATGGATTTGTTCCTTCAATGTGCCAATGGTACCTGGAAAGACCCGTTCAATTGTTTGTAGTGCCCGAAATTTCTTCCAGTTCACAATGCCTGGTCCTGCATGGTGGCAGGTAAAGACTTTTATTTGTTCCTTAAGATGTTGTACTAAAATTGAAAAAACTGCATAGGTGTATTGTTTAGATCAGACAAGTGGGTCTTTCTCTTCATTATGATATAATCTTCAGTCTCTATTTGTTGGTCATGTAATGAAAGATTTATGTCCGTGGGAAATTGTACTGTGTTAAATTGAACAATATAAATTTGAAAGAACCATTATACCCTAGAAAGTCATTAGACATCTCTCTCTCTCTCTCACAAGTTAAATTCTCATCCTTCCGTCTGATGACTGTTCTAATTTGGCAGTGTGTACAAAAGGACAAGCTTATTTATTTATTTATTTTTCCTTTCATTTTCATTTTCAATTGTATGTGTGTGTGGGAGGGATCCGGGTTATTACCTGCCTAAGGATTAGTGTTGTTATTATTATTTTCATGCTGTAATGATAATATGTACTGTAAAAAAAAAAGTACTGCAAATTATTAGCCAAATGTAGATGGTGGGCAAATCTTTGTGGGGAACAAGATAACTTTATGTTGCACATCTATTCTTTAGGCTATTAGCATAATACAGCACATCTTGAAGAAAGTTCTTATTTGATTCCACGTACTTTGGTTCGGTTAAGGTTCTGCAATTATCTTGTTCTTAGGCTTGAATTACATTTATATTCTCTAGGTTTTGTTGAACCATTGAGGGCTAAGATTTTGTTTGGGGTGTGAAATCGGAAGTATCCCTTCTTGTCTGTCAATATAAAGAAGCATTTTTGTTCTCTCTCTTTCATTACTCCAAATTTCCTGAGATATCTTGGCAAACTTTCCTTGTGCTTGAAAATTGAAGCTCTGCTACTTCGTTTTGAGGAGATTGGAAATCAATTTTCTTTCCTTAAATAGATGGACTACTCTTACATGACTTTATGGTTTTGACAGGTGGTTCCTAGATGGCATGAGCATTGGACTTCGAACAAGGTATATGATGGGGACATGATTGTGCTTCAAGGTCAAGAAAAGATCTTCCTTTCAAAGTCAAAGGAGGGTTCTATGGATGTCAACAAGGAGTATACCAAAATTACATTTACACCCACACAAGCTGATCGTTTTGTCTTGGCATTTAGGAATTGGCTGAGGCGACATGGCAATAACCAACCTGAGTGGTTTTTCATCACTGACCAACAACCATTGCCATCTGCAGTCCTATCCAAACGTCAGGTATCAGATCCAATTCAGTTGCCAGGATTCGTGACTCGCCATTGCAATTAAACCATGAGGTGCAATTATCAAAGCCCTTTGAACACATTTAGTTTGTTCAAGGGGTTGCACACTAAAACCACCAATGGTGTTATCATTTTTTCTACTTTTTTTTGTTTTGTTGTTGAAACAGGAGACACCTAGGACATTAGACACACATGAAACACATCTTAGATTTTGACGCTAGTTTAAATAAATAAAATAAGGGCCAATAATTAAAATAAGAAAAAATGTTGCTAAGAAGTAGGGGATAACCAAATCAAATGAAGCCTCCTCTCCTGAATCATGTTTGAAATAGAGTTAAAGCAATTGAGCAAACAAGAAGGATGAGAATAAGAAAAATAAGACTATTAACTGAGGTTAGTTCTAACATCCTTAGCTTCAAACCTTCCTTTTCCTTTTGCTTTCTTCTTTTCCTGATTATGTAATTCAAATTTACCTATTAATTCGTCCCTGAACATTTTAAAACATTCATAACTAGCATTTTATTTGTGAATTCATTGAAATACTGAACAACACTCATCAAGACTTTTGGTTCCAAAATTTGTGCTCAAATTGTTGCATTTTGGCATCACAGATGTTGGATAGATATGAGCAACACACTCTGAAGTGTTCATCGTGTAGAAGAGCTTATACGACATTCCAGACATTACAAAAGTTCTTAATCGGCTCATTTGTTTTCTGCTCTGCAACTGCTGGGATCCCTTCAAATATGCAGTTGCGGATTATTTTGGGTGGAGTTGCAATTGTAAGTGCTGCGTTGGCTTACGCTTTCCATGAACTTGAGAAGAATTTTGTGTTTGTTGATTATGTACATGCGGAAATTGAATAACTTCAGGGGGAAAACCTGTTTGAGGCTGCCATTAACAGTACATATGTCAGCATAGGAATTACAAACAAGTTTTGAGAGTTTTTACACTATAGTTCTACACTTGTACATTGGATAATTTGATATATGTGTATAGCCAGTGTTCCATTCTCATGTATTACTATTGAAGAATGATGTAATTGAGGTGGTTATATATATATGCCATTTCTGAGAATCACTAGAGCTCTGTTTATCAACCAGATTATTTGCTTGAATCCATGGCAGAGCGTAATTTTGCAGGCTTATATATGTAGGACGCTGAAGTTGCTTCAACCATCGGACAATGACATGATTCAATGTCCAGTTTAGCATCCAAAAGATCATATGCTTGGAAACTGACCCTATATCTGACTTGTTTTGCTATTGTGTCCTAAAAAGTGCTTCTAGTTTAGAAGTCTCTAATTTTTTTGTTTATTATTTAAATGGATCCAATTTGTAAAAAGTCCCCAAAAAAGTATAGAACAGAAGTTTATTCATTTGCTAACAAACAGTCCAGAGAACAAGAAAGTCCCTGTCAAATTTCTGAAATATGATAACTAGGGGAAGTAAATAGGAAAACAATTAACACGAGGAACTTAGATACTTGGAATTTCCAATTATCCAAAAAAAAAGAGGGGCACTTAGAAGATTTTACATCATCTGAATTCATTACACTTTGTACTGAAACTATCTACCTTAAATAAATAGGTTGAGATCAAGTACTTTCACCTAATGCTAAACAAAAGTTTGACAAAAAATGTGTATTCAAATCCGAAAAATGGATGAGTGAGCTTTAATTAACACATAGCTGTCCAAGTCCAACTATGCTGGTCACCATTTTTGGGTCTTTTCGGGCTGTAGAACTTGAATATGTACACCTCTGTAGAATGTTGATATATACTGAACGAGACAAGGCATCGAAGGAATCTATGAACATTGATGTGCATCAATGTTCATCTTAAATTCCCTACCCGATGATGGTAATTATTTTTTGTCACAATAAACATCAAAATTAACCTTTCTCAGTCAAAAATCCTCATCCCAGTTGAGAATATTAAAAATACAACAGAACTAAAGATGCAAAGCAACCCTGGGATGAAGAACACTGGTCTCCAACTTTTGAATTTGAAAGTCCCAAATGAGCAGTTTCAGCAGCCTCAAGAAGCTTGCCAGTAAGATCAACCCCAATAACGCCAGCTAATGTACCGGCTGTATTAGAAACTCCTATTACAATTCCAGCATACCTCGGAGCAATATCCATGTGATTTATTGCAAACCCGGCTCTCGCTAACGCTAAAGAACCAAGAGCCACAGAAGAACAATACACAGCCCCATCAGATGTTCTGAAGTGGGGAAGTACCATCAATGCAATAGAAGCCACTAAAAATCCCACAGTATTCAAGACCTTTCTGGTTTGAATCACAGACAAGATTGTTCTAGTGATCATATGGTCAGCAATAAACCAACCGGTATTTGACAATAAAAACATGATAAAATAACGCATCAACTTAGAAAAACCCATTTTCGAAGACTAAGATGGAGCCCTTGTTCGAAATACGTGGGCAGCCAGTTCATGAGCACGTACAAGGCGTAATGGAAAGTGAAAATATTCACGACAATTGCCCAAACCGGCAAGCTGAGGACAATCCTCTTTCACGGGATTTGGGCACTTTTGACGGAATGACCTCTGATTGGCAATGAAGTTTCCCCAAAAGCAGCGGCAGTTGCGTTTGGATGCTCAGCACGAGGTGGGTTAGAGGCGAATTTGAGCCAAGGTAGAGACCACATGTTGGAAAAATGGTTTAAGAGAGGCATATTTTTTAACCCAAATTTGAGTGAGCCTCAAACGTTTTTTGGGGTGGGTCTGAAGAGGTGAAGTGTTCCTTGTCGCGTGACAAGTCACACGGTGAAGACGGAACGTCAAAACCATTTATGAGTGAATGGAAAGTTGACGTCGTTTTCGGGTCTAACATTAATTTTTTAGATAAAATTCATTTGAATTTTTTCACTAAAAATTATTGTGAAAATTTAATTTAATTCTAAATTTAAATTTTAGATTCCTAAGTGGTTTCCTAAACTTTGTACCCCTTCATATATTTATTAAACTATTCAAATAGTTTAATATATATATATATATATATATATTTCAAATGGTTTAAAGAATAGAGGTCCAACAGTTACTTTAACTGTTATCCAACGGATCACTTTTCATTTGGTTGAAAATTTGTTTGAAATTTTGCAACGGTCAAACCATGTTTGAATAGTGGTGCACCTATTCTTTTCAAAAAATACCTGTTCGGGTAAGTTTGAAAGGTCACCAACTGGGCTACAAATACATACCACATTTCCAGCAGTCTTTGGATCCAAAAAAACAATTTGAAAATTGTCTTTTGTTGTCCAATTCTCATCTAGTGCATATATTCTTCATATTAGTTTTAAAATAAATATTAAGTGAGTTAGAACACAGTTTTGGTTCGCCGAACAATTTGTTTTGGAGTGTTACTACAAATTGGTTAAGATCATTGTATCTTGGGAGATAGACGCCACATAACCGTAAGCATCGTAGCGGGGCGAATCTGTCTTAAGGACAGAGTGTCACACACTCGACTTGGTCTTTTATTTTTAATTCAGTTCGATAAATAAATTCGGTACGTTATTTATTTATTTTGTTTGATTTATTTCAATTTATTTTATTTACACAAAAGATTGTTCTAACACCACATTGCCCCCAAAGCAGATTCAACATGAAATACAGATTGTGCACCCCAGAATTCAACCAATATTGGAAGCACAAGCATTCCCAATGCTGCACCTAGATACATTCCAGATGTTGTGCAAGAAACAGATCTTGACCGTTCATGAGGTGGGATCCATTGAGCTAGCACGTTGTGGATGGACGGGAAGATGAACCCTTGTGCCACACCTACGAGTAAACGAGCCATCACCAAAATTATGACTCGGTTTGGGTCTAGTGGTACTAAAGCACAAGTGAGAGTCGATAATACGAATGAGAGGAGGAGAACACGCCTTCCTCCTATTTTCTGAGCTATCCATCCACCGGGTACCTGTGAACTGGCATAACCATAATAGAATGTTGAAAGTATCGTGCCTTTGTTTGACTGGTTCACCCCTGCAGCATCTGCACCAATGGTATATGCAATTGAGAAGCCCACACGTTCAATGTAGCATACGCAAGTGCAAATGAAGGTTAAAACAACAATCACATAACACTTGGGCAATTTTGTCATCCACATCTTGAGAAATTTTATCATCCACATTCTTTATTCGTCGGTTTATGCACCAAATTCATAGAAATCAGTCCACTTTAGTGGTTGTCTTCTGATGAGCCCGCCTGCTCTCTTACGCCTCAGCTTTTGTCAATAATCAATCCGTAGAACAGTCAGTAATTAGGAAAATATAGTAAGCTCATTTGTGCCTCAGAAGTCTCCATTGTATTAGTTGAATCTCAAGAAAAATTAGAAGGAAGAGCATTCAATGCCAGTGGATTCTGATACCATGAAAAGGAAAAAAAAACAAACAATATCTTTGTTTTTGAATAACAAAAAGACACACTCCCACAGAAATCGACAAATACTACCGATAGCAAATTGGTTTAAAGCACTTTGATGCAATCTGTAAGAAAGCAAAAGGAGGGAGTTCAAAACAGATTGCACATTTCAGGGAACTGAAAACAAAGTATTTAAAATAGGGTAATTTTCATCCTCATCTTCAGTAAACTAAAAACAAACCAAATGAATGAAATAATGAACACTCATTTATCAGTCAAAATTTCATTAACAGCACAGAGACTACATTAATCCAATGAAACTTGATTTCTAAATTCAATAAATTTGCTTAATGATCTGGATACCCATTATCCCCCCAATACAGCCAAATGGAGAAAAGAAAAGCAACCCAATTAAGAGAGAAAGAGGAACATACCTGTACATACATGGTTATTGGAGACTGGAGAAAGGAGAGGAGAAGATGCATTGGTTCATCCCCAAATTACAACAACATTATTTTTATTAGAATGTCTTTAACCCATATTGATTTTATTATATAAATATATGAAAATTTGTGAAAAGAAAAATAATTGGAAAAAAAAAAAAAAAACCTAATCCCAACTCTAGTTCTGAAAATGGGGTTGGGTGAAGTGGGAGATTGTGAACCATCTCCCACACGAAGCTGACCCAAATACAACTTTCATTTCGTATGTTTGATATCACAACATCACCTGATGAAAGATCAGAAGATTTTTGTTGTCTCTCACATGAAATTAGATGGCTACAAACTATTTTATCTTCATTTTACAAAAATAATTTGCATAGTCTATTTTGCAAACTTTATATTTTAGTTCAAAAGATAAAAAGTCATTATACAGAAATTATTATTATTATTTTTTTTACAAAATTAAAATTCCAAAACAAATCTTCTCCATAAATTCATAAATTTAATTATGATTAATTAATTTAATACCAATACATTAATATATAAATAAACACAATTTATCTTACATCTTTATCCTTTTTTTTTTTTGATCAGCGAAGAAAAAGGAACTATATTGATGAAAACGAAAATAGAAATACATCAATAAAGAAGAAGGGGAAGGGGAGAGGGAGTGCAAAGAGCATCATAGCGAAACAAAACAATCCCAACGAGGTTGGCACTGTTGAGAACGCCCAATCATATGCTAGCACACCGCCAAGAGATGGTGAGTTGGTGAGAAGCCAACCACAATCAACAAACCCAAACCAAAACCAAAAAATAAACAACCAAAATCCAAAACAAGCCAAAACCAACAAAGAAAAACACAAAACCCAGCCAAAATATTACACAAACACAGCAATAAACCCTCTGCTGGAGCATCCAAACAGTATACCAGACTAGGAAGAAGCAGACCATCAGTCACTCCTACACTCAGCAGGCCTCTGCACTGCAGCATGAGCACCACAACTTGCTATAAATGGCCAGGGATAATCCAACAATGCCTGTGATATCAGCTTGCCTCTATCCTTACAAGTCTTGTTCTCAGCTTCCAATTGGAGTGTGTTCTGGATGGAACACTCCAAAACAACCATATAACACAAAACAGAAAGGCTTGAGAGTCCATTCAACCACAAACAACAGTCATTAAGCCTCCAGCAGGAGCCCAGAAACCTATTGCATACTTGAACCAGTAGCTGACCATAACAGATAAGAACCTTATCCGAAACCAAAATATAATGCATATTTGAACCTTATCCAACAGCCCAGAAACACACACATTCAACCACCAATAGCAGCCCATATACTAGCAGAAGCACCCCATGGCAGTCCAACATAGCAGACCACCAACATACTAACATCAGACCCACAGCAACCCAGGACAACAACCATAACCCTGCCAGACCTGGAGATAGAGAACCAGGACAGCAGAACAGAAATCCAAGTATATCAACATCATACCAAATGCAAGGCACCAGCCCAACCCCACACAACATAGCTCATACCATCAGAGGCTCAACCCACCCCCAACAAAACCCCCCAACCATCCACACTGCAGAAGCAAGCTAAAACAGATCCGATCCCTGTTTGGTCTATTAAGACAAACAGATCAAACACACAGCATACCAATACAACCAACTCTCTGATTTGACCACCAACAACACTATGCATTCTGCAAATGAGCAAATCAGATCTTGAACTCATATCACTTGACTCACCCTAACACTCATCCTCCCACCCAACACCTGGATTACAGAGCAGAGGCAAGCTGAAACAGTAGCAAACAATAACCTCAGCATCTAGAGGAGTCCACCCAGATCATACTCTAATGCAAACAATAACCTCCACACCCTGATGGTAATGCACTTCACATCCATACCACCCATGTCAATCACCTCTTAAGACCCTTCTTCCTGCAATACACCTTCGCACTTGCCTGAGATTAATCACAAAGTCCTGAACTGCAAACCTATGATCTAAATAATACGGTCTCATCCACAGTGCAACACTGACTTTTATCTCTTCACAAATCGCAGCCACATCAAGGATGGCAGCATTGAACACCATATCATTTCGAAGCTTCCACAGGGACCACAACACAACCAGAGGTATGCCCCTCCAAATCTTTCTCTCCTTACTGCTGAGCACCTCCCCATCCCACCATAGAAGCAGCCCTTCAACAGTTCCAGGTAAGGCCCCTTGGACATCCCACCAATTCAGCATTTCAACCCACACAGATGATGCAAAACAGCAGGATACCATGACATGGTTCACAGTTTCAACCTCAACTTTGCAAAATACACAGAGAGTTTATACATTACTTTGAAGCACACCAATTCTTTGGAGGAAAACTAAAGTCTTTAATCTACTCTGCCAAGCAAGCCATCCCATAAATTGGACTTTAGGAGGCAAGTATTTAACCCACACTAATTTACAAATACTCAATTGAGAACTAGTAGTCACAGAGACCCCATTAAATAGAGAAGACACTGAGAATATCTCTGTTGCTGCTGCTAACCACACTGGTTTATCACTCTGATTGTCCACCAATGCAGGTGCAGCACCTAGGAGATTCTTGAGCCTTGTGACCTCACAATCTTCCCAATCATAGATCCTTCTTCTAAAATTAAACACCCAGTTCCCTGCATTATTCTTTCTCTCAAACATTGTTCTTAGTGACACCTTCTTATCCAGAATTAAAGAAAATAAGCCAGGAAATTCCTCTCTAAAGCAGGTAGCATGACACCACTTATCCAACCAAAACCTGACTGTCCTCCCATCCCAACCTTTGACTGCCAATTATTCATGTAAAACTGTAGGAGTGGGCTATCAGACATAACAATATTGATTATACCTTTCCAAACAGTAGATGCATTAGGTCTTGTGCATGAAGTGGGCACCCAATCACTAAAGTCGACCTTGTGCTTGCTACAAATCACTTTCCTCCACAGTGCATCTTTTTCATACCCAAACCTCCACCACCATTTGATTAATAGACATTCATTCATCATTTTTACTCGTTTTAGCCCCAGTCCACCTTGATCCACACTTTTGGACAAATCAGCCCATTTAACCAAGTGAACCCTACTCCTCACTTCAGATCCCCCTCCAAAGAAATGAAGCCTGCAGCCTTTCAATCACTTTAGCTACCCCTTGAGGTAATCTAAACAAGGATAAATAATAAACTGGCAACAATGCAGTTACAGATTTGATTAAGGTTAACCTCCCAGCATAAGATAAAAACTTTCTTTTCCAGCTAGCAAGCCTGCTACGAATCTTATCCAACACTAGTTTCCAAGTTTGCTTTCTATTAGGATTAGCCCCAAGAGGCATGCCTAAATATTGCATAGGCAGCTTCTGGATCTTGCAATTCAAAATAGATGCAAATGTAGCTAAAGATTCATCTGACACACCCACTCCACAAACCTGACTCTTATGGTAATTAATCCTCAGACCCGACAGCACCTCAAAACACCTTAAGATCTTCTTCAAGTTTCTAATCTCCTCCTCTTTAGCTTCACAAAACATGATAGAATCATCCGCGAATTACAGGTGGGACAGCCTCACATCATCTGCACCAATTTGCACCCCTTTAATAATTCCCATCTGGTATGCTCTTGTCAGTAACATATTGAGACCTTCAGCCACCAAGTTGAACAGGAAGGGGATAGAGAGTCATCTTATCGCAGTCCCCTTTGAGGACTAAACTCATCAGTTAGAGACCCATTTACCAGGACTGAAATTCTAGCCGAACTAACACACTCCATAATCCATGTAACCCACCTTGCCCCAAACCCAAACTTCAGTAGCATAGAACGTAGGAACCCCTAGTTGACTGAATCGTACGCCTTCTCAAAATCAAGTTTAATGATGATACCCTGCTTCTTGGATTTCTTCCACCCATCTACCACTTCATTAGCAATCAAAACCCCATCTAATATGTTCCTTCCTCCTACAAAAGCTGATTGGGTCTCACGAATAATGCAAGGTAGCACTTCTTTTAATCTTCTTGACAGGACCTTAGTTAGGATTTTGTACACTGAACCCACTAAACTGATTGGCTGATAATCTGTTAATCCCACAGGATTTTCTTTCTTGGGAACAAGAGTAATAAAGGAGCTATTCAAGCACTTCACCAATCTGCCATTCTTATAAAATTCCTTCATAAAATTAAGAACTTCCCCTTTTATCACCTTCCAAAATTTTTGGAAGTATAGCATGTTGAAACCATCCGGGCCAGGGGCCTTGTTACCATCACAATCCTTCACTGCTGCCAGAATTTCTGATTCTGAGAACTCCGATTCCAGCCCATCAAAATAGGGACTGCTACTCACTGATTTGAATAGGCCTCCTAACTTTGGTCTTAACATCCACTCCTCAGAATATTGCTTCTTGAAGTGCTCAAAAATTGCAGACTTCACTTGACGAGGATCCTCAAGCACTGAACCACCATAGGCCATGGATGTTATTTCATTTCTACATTGTCTACCCTTGGCCATCACATGGAAAAATCTGGTATTACGGTCCCCTTTCAAATTCCAATTCAGTCTTGATTTTTGTAACCACGTCCACTCCATCATTCTATGAAGTCTCCAAACCTTTTCATAAGCTGCTCTTCTTCTAGCTTTCTCTTGCTGATCCAGCTCTCTGCTTGAAGATCAAGGATATGAACTTCCTCCTCTACTGCTTTCAATTTGTTAGGCACAGACCCTTACACCTCCTTATTCCATTGGCGAAGCGCTAATTTCAAATCCTTCAGTTTTTTGTGTAGGATGAATCCAACCCAACCATTAGGTTCCGACTCCTTCCAAACTTTAGCCATAAAGGATGATAAATTTGGATGTAGACACCAAGCATTTAAGAACTGGAATGGTTTTAGACCCCAATCCCTTTCATCTTCCATTAATAATAGTGGACTATGATCTGAGATGAGCCTAGGTAATCCCATAATTTTAATTGAAATCCCTCTAACCATTTCGGATCCACCAACACCCTATCTATCCTACTCCATTTGATCCCTTCCCTAGAATTACACCATGTATACTTTCTTCCTAATAAAGGTAGGTCTTGTATTTCACTATTCTCAATGAACTCATTGAGCTCAGTCATACCTTTCTCTCTTCTGGAGCATCCTTTCCTCTCACTAATATTCCTAATTTCATTAAAATCCCCACATAGACACCATGGTTTAGGAAACCCTTGTTTCAGATTAAGCAAGCTATCCCAAAGTTTTCTTCTACCCCCCACATCATTCGGTGCATATATATTCAATAAAACACACTCAAATGAATGAAATATTGTACCTGATAAGAGTATGAACCGTCTGCTACTGCAACAAGCGCCAAGTTAAAATACCTCTGGGTCCCATATGCATAACAAACCTCTAGCTGTACTTTCAGAATCCACTGCCATAAACTCCATTCTATTCCTCACCCACATTTATCTGACTTCACTGTTTGTAATAGCAGCTTTCTTTGTTTCTTGAACCAACACTATATCTATATTTCTGTCCTTCACCAACTTCTGAATCTTACCCCTCTTCTCTTGCTTTCCAATTCCTCTAATATTCCAACTCAATATCTTCATAGGAAACATTATTAAACTCCCATGAAATCCCACCTCCACAAACACCCTATGCATTAGCCCCATTTTCCCCCCTAAGCTTCTCCTTATCCTTTTTTTCCAGTTCCACTATTTTGCTAAGGACTTCCTCTTCTGAACCATTATACTCCACACCCAATATTTTGCCCAGCTGTACTGTTGCTTCAGCTTCATTAAGTAATCTTCTTCCTCCACCATTTCTATACTCAGTACATGACGACATTGAGGCTTCCACAGCTGCTGCTCTCAGCAGGGCATGTTTTGGAACTGATTTGCTTGTAGAAGCACCCTTCTAACCATACCTCCTCACAAGATCAAAAAATCCACTTCTCTGAGGTTGTTGCCGACAGTGGGCATTTTTGCTCCCTTTTTTCTTCCCTTCCTGCTTTAGATTTGCAACACTATTGCTATTACTCAATTGGGTTTTAAACCCACTTGACTCAGAAGGCCCATACTGTGGAGGATACACCCCTTTCAGCTTTAAATTTGTATCACCCTTGTTATTATTTGTTTGGGCTTTGAACCCATTTAACTTAGAAGGCCAGACTGTACAGAATGTAGTCCACCCATCGCAGTGGGCTCCTTGGTCAGGTCCAAATGCACTTCTAAGTTCACTCCAGGTTGAGGTAATAAAGACCCGCTTAAGCTTTTCATAAACCCAAGCGTGAATACTTGATCATCACAATTCTGACACTTTTCTGCACAGCCGTAATCCAACTTGCCGACTACTATCTCGAGCTCCTGTCCCAATCTTTCACTAGACGCTGCAACTACTGTTTCACTCCTCCCATGCACCTCCCGTTCTGCCTCAATACTGTTCACTGGTCCATTTGGCATGTCTCCGGTTCCCATGCCATCCTTTCTTCCAAGCACATTAGCTGACTCAGCTGCCCAGTCATCTTCATCTTCACCGTCTCTGCCACTAACCTCCATGGGCTTACCTTCCTGTTCATTGGCACTGTATACATCATCCAAGTGCATATGCTTCTTATAGACACAGGTCTCTTTGATTGTTTGAACAACCACCCTCTGTTCTTCACACACCCGAACTGGGTATAGCACTCCATTACACTCCATATTGATCATCTTATTTATTGGCTCCATGTATTTAGTTGAGATCTTCATCTTGCCACAGTTGAACCAGAGTGGCTGGCTTAGCTCTCCCTCGGTGCAGAGAATCTCTCCCCATAAATTCCCAATCCTATACAAATTGGTTCTATTCCATAGATTTAACGGGATTCCATAGCAGGTTAACCACACACACCGTTCTTGTTCCAGCACTTTCCCTGCTTCCCCTGGAATTATCTCATCACACCAGTCCCCAAACATCTCATTCACATCCTTCATTCTTAATTTCATCTCCTCTTTTCACTTGAAGGATAGTATCAGATCCTGTCCTCTACCCTTCCTCACCACAACTTCTTTCATGCCTCTTGTTTCAAGCTCCATCTCTATATTTACAGTGGCATACTTCGCTTTCAAACGTAGAATCAGACTCTCATATAACCATCCATTGCCCACTTCCTCTGTCTTTACTGTAACAGCCCCCATTTCACCAATATTCTCCCCTTTTACTACCTGCACATACGATTTCTGCCCCACAAGCTGATTGGTTCCTGTACCTGAGACACGCCATTGTGGTCTTGGTACTCCTTGTCCCTTTGCCTGTGGATTCGTATAACCTTTCTTTTTCTTCTTCCTGCCAAAATCAGCACTTTTTACCACTACGACCTTATCATCCACCCACAAACCATTAGCTTTTTGCACTGCAACACTTGCTGCTACTTGACACCCAAATTTCACAAAGCCAAATCTGGATGCAGTTAATCTTCTTCTCTTCTATGGAATGAAGACATCATTCACCACTCCAAATTTCTTAAACAAGTTGTATAGACCCTTAGGATCCATGCTTCATGGCAGATTATCCACAAACAATGTTTGAATGCCTGGATGATTATCTTCCCACCTTGCTCCTTGCCTCCCTCTTCGCTTCACAATGGGGATCCAACCTCCTTGATCCATTTCTAGGATACAAAGACTTTAATGGTATGCTACCATGCTCACCCCTAATGTAAAGAAAATTATTTAGACTGAGAATTTGAAAAAGAAAATGTCGTTGAAACAACTTCTATTAACTTGAATCTTCAACTCAGTTCTCATTTTGAAATTGTAATATTCACACTCCAAACCTGCGTAATCACTATCTATGAAGCACGGATATGGGTACGAGTACTGGTATGGGTATGATATAGGTACGCTGATATGAAAAAATCTTTAAAAAGTAAGATACATGTACGGTTTGGTACGTTTATAAAAAAATATTTATTTTAATTTGAAATAATACAAAAATTGATTAAATGATTTAATTTGTTAAGATTTAATCGACAATTAACATTTAATGTCAAAAGTAAATGTATAAACCAAAATTAGTGAACGAAATTTTATTTCTGTAATAAAATAAAATATTGTTTTGATTGAAATACTGTATGATTTTGGTTTATTAGGTACGTCTATGTACATCAAAAATTAAAAAGAAAAAATTTAGATACGTATTTCGTGTATCCGATATATATACAGAAATATCATACAAAACATTATACGACGACAAGTACCTAATACGGATATAACATGTTTATCTAAGTGTCGATACTTCATAAACGACTATAGTAGTAATATGTGCACTCAATTCAATCATACAACCTTACTCAACTATAAAATATGGCCTAATAATTTTAATTGTTCATTTTAAAGATATTTATGAATTATTTATAAAAAATATTAAATTGAGTCAATATTTAAAATAAGATGATTTCATTATAGTTGTCTTCAAAATAATTGGTAGTCTAATTTAAAATAATAACTATCATTCAATTTTTAAAAATAAATTTTAATAAAATTAATTAATTATGATTAGAACATAATTTAATTTCTTTGATAGATTATTTACATATAAAATAAACGATTTAAATTATTAAAATGTAATTACAATCCTTTTAATAGTTATCACTATATTTTTTTTTTATATTTAAATATGGGTTTCATTTATTCATACCTTTACCAATATATAACGAGATCATGATAACATTTAGGCCAAGTTTGGCATGATTGAAAAAAGTCAAAAAGTCACTGTCTTATTTAAGTCACATCACCTCTCTAACACATCACTTCAAACCCAACCCAAACCCAACCTATATTTCATAAAAAGTCAAAAAGTGCACTTATTTAGTCTTTCCAAACTAGGCCTTATAACCAAGATTGGGGTAACCGTTATGTCGTGTTTCGTCATTCTTGTCTTGTGGCACCTAATAATTTTGAACTCTGGACATATAGGGAAATGTTTGGATATATAAGGTGCATATTATATGTACTTGCGTAAATTCTTACAAATATATATAAATTATCTTATAAAATTGCGCAAGTTCTCACAAATTTTTATGAATTAATTTACATATATTTGTAAAAATTTATGAATTTTTATAAAATAATTTACATATATTCGTGAAAATTTACACAAATATATATGGTATGCACTTGTACAATTAAAAATTTGGTTGATTATTAGATCAATAATTCGAGTTCTTAGAAAATTAGCAATTTTTTTTTTTTTTTTACAACCTGCCCTTCCCATAAAGATTTGACTCCAAACTTGAAAAAAAGTATATATATTGCCCCCATTTCAAATTGAAAAAGTGCCCCATTTACTTCAAGTTGAAAAACTTAAAAATTATATTCATAATGACAAATTTTGTGTTTTAAATAAAATGATCTTACTTATGCTATCTAAAAAATAAAATAAAATAAAATTATCACAATAAGACACATTCTTCTATACAATGTTTCTATTTATATAAAATATGATTAGAGCAAATTGTCCCCATGTTAGATACTAATTTGAGTTTTGGATTTCAAGTATAAGTTTTATTTCTAGATCATTTTGAAAGGATTATAATCTTTACAATACTAATTAGTATTGTAATTAGTATTGTAAAGATTATAGGTTTTTTTTTATTATTGTTTTTTTTTATGATCTTTTTTTTTTTAATACCCATCAATTTTAAATATATATATATATATATATATAAATTGCACTGATATCCTTAAAGTTTGGTTTTAATATAGATTTTTCCTCTACATTTTAGAAATTACACTGACTTTTCTTATTAGTGTTTGTCTTTTAACTAAGAGAATGAAACAATTGCAGTTATCTTAATATTCCCCCACCCAATAAAAAATTATTAAATTACCCTCTTTCGTCTCTATGCCTACTCAACCAACACTCCCAATTGTCATCCTATCATCTATTAGACAATCTTCATTGTATTAAATAAAATTTTGGTCTGTGTATTTAACAATAAAATAGAACACAAAAAAATTAAATAAAAAAGAGTTTTTCTAGAATCTGTTTAATTACAGAAACAAACAGAAATTGAAAATAAAGTAGGAGGAAGGAAACAAAATAAGAACATGAAAATACTTATAGAAAATATTTTCTGAGAATGATCAAGTACAGTGTTCGACCCTGTTTCTTTAAGACAGATTCGTCCTCTCTAGAGTGCTCACAGATTATTAATGTCTATTTCCTAGGATGAATCTACAATGAACAGTAGCAGAATTACAAACTATTCGTACAACGAACACACTTTATATATATATTCTCTTTAAAGAAAAAGAAATGCAGAAATATACAGGAGCTTTTTTGGTAAATGAAGAACGAAATCAGGTTGCAAAATCCAAATGATGGATTGACTATTTATAGAAGTAGAAGGTGGCTGTTTGGGTAATAGGCAACAGGTATAAACCTGTTTGGGTTTGAATTACAGGTATGGAACGTGTATAGAAAAGACTGAAGAGGTGCAAAGGCTTAATTGCTGAAATTTGAATTCAAACCAGTCATAATTTATTTTCCAAACAAAAAAAAATTTAAAAAAATAAATTGAAATGTTTTTGGCTAAAAAAGAATTAGTGTTGGGCCAGACAATCCCAACCTAACATCACACCATGAGCCCAAGCCCAAGCCCAGTTAGCTTGATAGAAGGCGGTGGCATGTGCTCTAGCTCATAACCTCACCCTTCTACAAAATTTGGGTGCCCCTTGGGGCCCTCCCCAAGTTGTAAACCCAAGATTTATAAACCCACATCAAGTTTGCCCACCAAAGCAATGTGGGACAAACCTTAAGTCCAACCTTTATGAAAATTTCACAAAAAATACTATTTTTATGGAGCTTATTTTGGCATTGATTTCTCATTCACCTGATAATGGTTTTGAGCAATCAAATATACAACTTGAATCGTTACGTGGCAAAGAACACATTGTCACCCGCTAACTTTAACATATGAATCCCACTTAAAAATTAAACCAAAGTTTAAGAAAAATATGTTTTTGCCAAACCATTTCTCAAACCATTTCTTACATCATCATTCATTACTCTTCACCCTTCATCAACACAACCACCATTCACGATTCCCTACCAGAAGGGAAGACCCACATGGCAAAATCAGAGCCATACCAAAATCAAGAGTACTCGAAAATACAAAAAATCAAACGGAGTTGAAAGAGTGAAATGAAGTGACTGAGAAGGCCAGCTACAAGAACATATGGGATTGAATAGTTTTGGCTTGGTTGACGTGTGATAGAAACAACCAAAAGATTTTTGGTTTCTTTCCCCATGTGTAACACCACCACAGGCCAATAGTAAGGGAAATTGTTGGCAGCCATACACTACAACGTATAAGAGTTTTAGAGATCCAATTTTTTGACTTCTAAAAGTGAAAATTTTGTTACAAAAGACATTTAGGTACTAATTTCTATCGTTGTGAGAATAGTCGCTAAAAGGTAATCCCAAAAAGTCAAAAATAAGGCTATAAAATTTTGAAAATGTCACTAATAAATACACTTTTAGGGAAAAAATAATTTATTCTCAAAATGATTTATTTTTTGAGACAATTTGGTCTCAAAAAGATAATAATTTATAACTGATGTCCAATTTTCGTTGCTAAAAACATAATGACAACATTTTTCGTAATAAAAATATTTGGCCCCTAAAAAATAATTTTGTTCCTAAATTTTGGCCTCTAAAACTTTAATTTTTTATAGTGATGGGTGAGGCTAGTGGCTTCCAACTGAGGAAAATAGAGAGAGAGTATAGATATATAGAGGGAAAAACAATGAGAAAGGTGGAAACATATGTGGTGGAGTGGTTATTAGGTGCTCTTGGAGTACGATTATGTGGTGTTATAAGGTGTTGTTGTGATTGGTGGAGAAGGTATGATCTATGAGTACAAAGTACCCCTACTACTGCTACTCACACCCAAACAACCAACCCCTCAGCCTCACAAATTTTTAAAAGATAAAATAAAAAACAAAGGTTAAGAAGAACTTAACTCAACAAAAACCATGACACCCCACAAACTACCCCCACAAAATCTAATTAATACACACCACATATGTAAAACACCCACTAACAGAACACCCAATGGAAGACCACCCACTACCAGAACATCCAATTAACCCATTTAATACTACTATCCAAACAGAATACCCCCTAACAAGCTTCGAACACCCATAGCAACCTAATACACCCCAGGACAAACAACCAACCAAAACACCCATTGTACAAATCTTCTACTCCGGTCCAAACTCCACTCACCCACTGCAGAAGCTCCATGTTAACAACCCGAACACCGAGAAATGTTCCTCCTGGTGCAGCCCAGCACACTGCTCTTACAGCTAAGTGGTTCCATCCTTTAAATACCTCTCTTTGTCCTTAAGCTCCAGCTCAAGAATCTTCTCAACCACACCCTCTTCTTGCCCACATAAATTAATTCCCAGCTCTTTTCCTAATTTGACAGTGGCCTGCGCTTCCTTGAGAAGATAGCTACGTGTGCTTGAATCACTCTCGGACAGCTCTGAGTCTGCAAGGGCCACTGCTGCTGGCCTGAAGATCACGGACTTGGAGGGAAGCCTACCGACAGCTGCAGATTGGCGACCATAAAGTCGAGCAAACCGAGAAAATCCTTCCATCTGAACCTTCTTTTTCCCAGCTTTCTTGGCAGGCCAATTTGGGTTGAGGAAGGGAGCAGGACAATGACCAGGGCCTTGCTCATGTAGACTCATAGTACCTGACCCATGTGAACCAACAGTTAAGGAAGGCCCAGGTATTAGAGAATTAACACAAGCCCTGATACCTTGTTGTTCAACTGGTTTACGAATAGGGCCTTGAACTATTTGTTCATTATTCGTAGAGCCCAAGACAACCTCCAAGTTTATTCCAGGCCCAAACCCATCTACCGACCTGCTGCGATTTTCAAACACGCCAGTTGCAGAAGCGTGCTCAACACATCTCAGTGAAGGGTCATCACTCTTTGGGCAGGGTGCACACTCCTCCATCATAGCTTCTTTCCCACCTAGTGCAGTAGGTCTGCTGACCTCTACATCACATCGTGTCTCTTCAACAGCTGTATCCACCGCCTCTCTACTGTTACATTGAGAGAGCTCCTTCCTTTGAGCCGCTACAATGGAGGACGGCATCACAGCATCATCCAAGACAAACTGTTCTGCCACTAAATCAACCTCATCCTTCCTCTTGCAGCCCCCATCTGTGCAGTCATTATCCTCAACTCTGCTGAGTTCCACTTTGGAGCTGCTATTGCAATCACCCAGCCCAATTTTTCTCACCCCATTACATTCCGCTGGATCGACGCAGTGGTCTTCACAGACAAAAACTGGGTGGAATTTACCCTTGCATTCCAGATGAATAGTTTTGTTAATCAACTCCATGCATGTTGTAACCACTTTAATTCTGGAGTATGTAAATGAATTTGGTTGGCTAAGATCATCCTCCAGTTGAAGGACTGTTCCCCACAAAGCTCCAATGTTATTTAGATTGCTCCTATTCCAGAGATTCAGAAGAAGACCATGACATTTCAACCAAACACATCTCTCTTGGACTAGATGGATTCCTGGCCTCCATTCCAAAACAAACTGACTCCAGTCTTTAAACCAGTCCTTAATCTTCTGGATGTTTGATTTGAGTTCCTCCCGGGATTTGAAAGTCAAGATTGCATCCCTGCCACCCCCCTGTCTGGCCACCACTTGATCTAACCCAATATCCTTCAAAGCAGATCTGATACTATTAATGGAGTAGTCCGAGTTGAGCCTGATAATTACGCTTTCATAAAGCCAACCGTGACCATCCTCATTGGCCTTGACGGTCATGCTAGCTTTTACATCCACCTTGGTCGAGTCCCCTTGTAGTACCTCGGCAAATGACTTGTGGCCAATAAATGAGATTGTATCTTTACCTCTAATTGGGTTAAAATCTTCTCTGTTGACCTGGGGCCTTCTCCTGCTAAGCACACTCCTATCATGAGTTGCATACTTGACTGCAAGCACCTTATCATCCACCAAAAGACCATTAGTTTTCTGGACTGCCATGTCTGATGCAACATGACAGTCGAATCTCACAAAACCGAATCTTGAATTCGTCGCTATTCTTCTTTTGAAAGGGATGAAGACATCTTTTACTACACCAAACTTATTGAAAAGTTTGAACAATGACTTTGCATCCAAAGACCTTGGGATATTATCCACGAACACAGTAAACAAACCACTCCTTTCTACATAGCCCCGAGATCCACCTCCTTGCCTTTGATTCACAACCGGGATCCAACCACCATTTCTTCCTTGCTCCATAAGGACTACATCACTCTATATATGGGCTTCCTATGATATACTTGTAATTATAAAGCTTTGGAGTACGATTATGTGGTGTTATAAGGTGTTGTGATTGGTGAAGAAGGTATGATTTATGATTTTGTATCAAATGATTGAGAAATATGAGGGAATATGATGCATGATAATTACTGAATGAGTATGAACACGTGATGCTCCAAGAGTACTGGATAGTTTTTTATACAGAGAGATAGTAAATTAGGAAAGTATGATAATCTCAAGGTTAAAATTGACATTTTAATTTTTTTTACGATAATTTTTTTTAAAAAAAATTCCAGATATTAAGATTTTACACGATAAAAGATATAAAATATTTTCATAGTAGTTGGAGTCCCTCAACATTTTCACAGAGAAAATTCGACTCAGAGAAATTTATACCCGACTCAGAGAAATTTCGGTCTAACTTAGAAAAATTTCAGTCTCAACACAAAGAAAATTCATCGAGAGACTTTAGTTAATAAAAAAAAATATATCTTGGACTCGTCCTACCAAACAAAGTTGGAGAGAGATGTTTTATTATTTATTATTTTTTTTGCTACAGTATCAAAAATTGTAAAGTCAACTAAAGTTAGATTAACAAAAAGAGCCACCTATGCTGCGAAGGAAATGTAGTTTCAAGAAAGTCATGAGTATTAATATAATGTGGACGAATCTCAACGAATGTTAATGTATTTTATCCTTAGAACAAGTTCTTAATTAAAAAAAATCTCTTTATTGCATCACTTTAATATTTAAAAAAAATAAAATTTTGCGTATCAAATAATACAACCTATTCATATTCATTAATTAAAAATTAAAAAACTTCAGTTCATAATTTGAAAATTGTGACTTATACAATATAATCTCAGTCCATAAGTCCACGTTCTATCTAGTAGAGAAAAGATTACCGAGTCCTTTGCCAACAAATAAAAAAATTCGGACACCGGTTATGAACAGCCCAGAATTTGAACCAGCAAATTAATGAATGGTAGAGATTTAACTTTTGAATGATTTAAACTTTTATTTACAATTCACATTGAATTTTCTGGACTTATGTGTGATTTTTTTTTTTTTTTTGCATTCGTAGCATCTCAAAAATTTCAGAAACATTCACCCAATTTTAGTTAACCATAATAACCACATTGACACAGCCAAAAAAAAAAAAAAACTATACAAATCAGACTTTAGGATAAAGCAGTAAGATTCAGTAATACATCAAACTAAAAAATTTGTAGCCACCAGGAAGATCTCTTATATAATCCAATATTTTTTTTTCTTTTTTTGGAAATAACAGATATTTATAAAGAAAGAAAACAAATACATCGTACAAAGATGTAATGCAGACTAGACACAACCAGGATGGAGACCATCTAAAAGGTGAGAGCCATGCAAGAGCTAAAAGTCATATGGAACTAACAAAAAGAAACAAAGCTAACACTAAATTTTCGGTATACAAAGCCAAAGTCTAATATTGGCCAATAATTTTTACCTAGATATTATTATACACTCTCATTGGCACTTGATCATGTTGTTCAACTTTTCCAATTTTCGACGACGATGACGAATTGATTGTCATCGTTGTTGTTGCCGGAGTGTGGCCGACGAACAAAGCAACATGACCCATAAGCTTATCTTTCCTAGAAAAAGTGGTACCACACGAGCACTTCCATTTGAGATCCCCACAGTGCTTCTCGTGAGTCCTCAGATCAGACAGCACCGAGAACTGCTTCGTGTTACACCTCTTGCACACGTACATCTTCGGACAATGGCTCCTCTTGTAGTGATTCTTCACGCAGATCATCGATTTCAACGGCTGAAACTTCGCGTGCTTTTTGTTCCACCTACACCCTTCTTGCGGACACGAGTACTTCATCGCTATTTTTATATTTTCTTTGTTTGTATTTGTACTTTCAGCCCTATTCTTCATTGGATTGCTCAGAGCCGCGCTGGATTTATACTCGTCTCCGTGAGCCCTCATGTGCATCCTCAAATTCGCATCGCGCTTAAACCCTTTTCCACAAACTTGGCAATAATGAGTGTACTTTGCCAATAAGTCCGCGACATTCAATTCGATAATATCTTGTGAAATTTCACTGTTTCCGTGTCTTTCAGGAAATTCATCCCTCCTTCCCGCTTCATTATTATTGTCTCTAACAGCGATGGGATTATTGTAGTTTTCGCCATACCAGTCCAGAGTTTCGCCTGATGAATATAAGCCTTGCCCTCTTTCATGGAGCTTATTATCGCGGTGGTTTCGTAATTCACCGGTGTTATTGTTCACCTCTGGTATTGAATTTGAACCGAGAACCATCTGTTGGCAAGTGAACATCATCGAAGAGGCGGTGACGATGATTTCTTGAATCAAAGTGCCCACGCTGGCTATAGCCATGGCTGTTGACTCGGCCTGTTGGTTCTGATCGGCGGAGACGAAGATGGAGACTAGTGATTGCACTTGATTGACCTTTTCTTTGAGGGCTGAGAGGCTGTAGAGGAGAGAATTTGAGTGAGCATCGACACCGGAGGTCGCTTCTAGGGAAGAAGAAACCATGTTTTCGGTGACACCAGCGTACATGATCTGTTGAAACCCTTGTGAGGTGTTGGGGAAACAAGAAGTGTTCATCTTGGACAGCTTTTTTCTCTCTTTTTCGAAGTGTTAAAGTGGCTATCTCTCTTTTTGTTTAGATTCGATTGAATCTCTTTTTGAGAAAAAGTTGGGATTGAAACGAGTGATCATATGAGGAAGCACACAAGAAATCTTGTCCTTTTTGGCAAGGCATAGCAACGTATGTGAAACATATAATAAAGATTTTTAGGTCAACTTTGAGGTTGAACTCATCCCCACTTGGGACCTTACCCATATGATTCTCACCAAGCTCACATTCAGACAAATTTTTAATAAAGAATGGGTTTTTAGAGGCTGGGATGGATTAAAATAATAATGCAAAACCATTTACTTTTTTGAATTTACTATTAGTTTTCTTACAAGAAATGTTGTGTATATATATATATATATATAATTTAAGCGAAATGATGTGGTTAATCTCCTATCCATTGAAAAAAATATATTTATACATATAAAAGAAAAAATCAAAGCATTTCACTTCTAAATAAAATATCAATTAGAATTGATTTGAATATGTGATTGTTGTTATTCAATTAATTTAATTGTTTGCAGGAATGATATACTCGATAAATCTTAAAATCTGAATAGTGATTATCGAAACGAGACTTAAAAGTGGACCCAATGGACTGGACAATACCTCTCTAGTCTAATTTGAGATTGGAGAGAAGTTAGTTCCTGAAATAATTATACATGTAATGTATAAAGAATGGATATTTCTATTCTATTCCAAAAATTAGATTTATTTTTAAAAATTTAATGATATAACAATTAACCAAAATATTTAAGACAACTTTCTCTCTTGTATATTTTTTAATCAGTAGTCAATTATCTTTTCTCAAACATCATTTAGATTTAGAAGCTGGTCTAGACTATAAAAAAAATATGACATAATTTTGAATTTTATCTTTAATGAGTCGATCAATTCCCTTAAGGCGTCAATTTTCAGGGGAGTTGAAAATTTCACATGGCTCATCCTTTCCCTCATAAAGATAACAACGAACCTTTCATTGTGATACTGAGAGTTGACATATATATATATATATATATATATATAGTAGTGTGTATAATTTAAATAAGTATAACTAAAATAAAATATTTTTTTTCTGTAAAATAAAATAAACATATTTGATATATATTATATTTTACTCAAGTAGTAAGATTCTTCTCTTTTATACCTAAGATCCAAGATTGAAGCCCCTCTTCTCCCATCTATCTAATTTTTTTATTTTATTTTTATTTTTTATATTTTAAATAGAAAAATGAGACACAAAACATAAGGAAAAACAAATAAAGTTTTATAAACCAAGTCCAGCCTTCATTTTTTGTAATAACTAAATTCAAAAAAGCACACTCTATTTGGTTTTGAGTTTTCAAAAATAATTTTATGAATTTTCAATTCGTATTTTTATATTGTTAATGAGTTTTTTAAATATTTTAATCAGGTTTTTTTTTTTTTTCAAATCCACTTCATCTTTTAAAAATTTAAAAAGTATACAAATTGTACAAAAATCTTTAAAAATTTTATTAAATACAACAAAATACAAAAATATATTGATTTTTCATATTGTTTTGTATTTGGTGAATTTTGTAAAGTTTTTCTTCACAAATATTATATTTTTTAAACATATTTAAATTACATGTATCTGCAAAAATAAAAAATTCGCGTAAAATATTTTAAAATTTTGCTAAAAAAAAAGCAAAAAAAAATTTAATTATTTGAAAAGTGAACAAATTTTTTTGAACCAAACATGGTGACTGATTTTTTTTATTTATTTAAAAAAGTGACTATATAAGTTATTTATTCTTAACATCACAAACTCATTAATAAAACACAGATAGAAAACACTTAAAACTTTGATATAAATGAAGTACAACATTAATTCTTGAAAAATCAGTACTTTCTTTAAAAATTACAAATCCAAAATTCTTAAAACACTCATTGTCAAATAGATCTGATATACAAAAAGAAGAATAAATAGTGTACAGGAAAGAAATAAACCTTCTCGTATAATCCTGTTGATCAAGTCTGCACTCCTCCGAACGTCGTCGCTTTATTCCTTGAAAACACAAACGTGAGCTAGCCGCCGGGTGTGTGCCGGATACCTCTCCGATGCCTAAGTCGGCAAAATAGACAAAGACAAAAAGCTCTGTGTATCAAAGTCGTGTGTTACCTCTCCATAGGTGATGTTGTAAGCTTTTATAGGTTCTGCGTGGCACAATTCTAGTAGGACTTTTACTTCTCCATGTAGAGTCCTCCTAAGATTCATACTCCTGAAAGATAATGCCTATCCTTCAACTCCCCCCTTACTGCATAAACCAAGTGAAATGGTTCTACCATGGTCAGACTTTAACATAACCGAGGTAAGCATGGTTATGCTAAGCCGCAGACTGGACCGAGATAACATTAGCTCGGCTCTTCCATTTACTGCCCTTACCTCGGCTATTCTTAATGCTAACCACGGTATGTTTAGACCGGAATAACCAATACTCTGGTACAAATCGGGATAACTTTGTGAGTGACGACCAAACTTACCATAAGCTCTTTGGGACCGGAGTAACTTCAGGTCTCTCGCGGACCGGAGTAACTTTACACCTCTCTTGGGCCGGAGTAACTTTTACACCTCTTTTGAGCCGGAGTAACTTTTACACCTTTCTTGAGCCAAAGTGACTTCATGGCCATTTTACTCAGCCCTTTGCAATGTGGCCCATAACGGCCCATTACCCAGCTCGGCCCAATTTATAAGTATAAATTACCCTCTCAATTGCCCATTAATTCCATCTGCGTAGCATGATAGGGATTACTTGTTACCAGCCGAGCTAAAGCCATTTAGCCTTTCCAGCCGGGTAAAAACCCTTTTTGCCTTTTCAGCCGAGCTAAATTCACACTAGGCTGTACCTGTCCGGTCAAAACGTCTCTCCAATCATAGCAACTGAATCGCTTCTCATTCCTATGACACGTGGCCCCCTCTGATTGGCCCAATGCAGTTGTCACGCCGTCTTCGTACTCCGTGAATTTTGAACAGTTCCCACCTCTGGTCTTTCCATCAAAACAAAACTTTTCATTTTGAATCTTCACCACACTATTCATCTTCTCTCCTCTTGTTCTCTC